>VUQS01045093.1:17440-27471 GCA_015108495.1 Heterochromis multidens
ATACAAGTTGTAAAAGAAGATAAAGAAAACTCAGTTAACCAAATGTGACAAAAATATTAGAAAAAATCTTTTGAAAAAAATCATCCAGTATTAAATACTACTGGAGAAAAAGCATGTTAACCTTTAGGATTAGAAGTAAATTTGATGTTGAAGTTAGATTAAAGTGTTTTCAGTGAATAAGGTGACAGTCATGTTTGAGTGGCCACCTGTTCCTATTTCAAAGTCTGATCTTCATACCACATTTAAGAAAGTGAATCATGGCATAAAACAAAGAGATTTCTCAGGACTTCTGAAAAATGTTTATTAATGCTCATCAGACTCGAAAGGTTTGCAGAACCATTTCTGAAGATTTTGGACTCCACCAATGCACCGTCAGACAGACTGTGTACAAACGAAGTAAATGCAATACTGTTGCTACCCACCCCAGAAGTGACAAACCAACAACAATCACAATAAGACTGAGGCATGTAATAGTCTAGGAGGCCACAAAGGAACCCCTGGTAATTTCTAAGCAACTTTAGGGCTGCAAGAAGAAAGCCTGTTTTGATGCATCTGGGTCAAGGTGGCTTGTAATCATTAATGGAGCAATGATTTCTCAGTTATACCAGCAAAGTCTAATAGAAAATGTCAAGACATCTTTCTGTAAACTAAATCTCAAGAGAATGTGTATCATGCAGCATAACAATGACTCTTAGCATGCAAGGTGTTATACTGTACCAAAGAATGGTCAGAAAAGAAGAAGAAAGTTAGTATTTTGCAATGGCCAGATCAAATTTGTAACCCTTATTCAAAATAAATGTTGTGGGAGGACCTGAAGCACACAGTCCATGTGAGAAAAGCCACCTCATGCACATGCATCTCAGAGTTTAATAGATTGTGAGCACCGGAACGGGCAAATCTTCCTTCAAGTTGATGTGCAAGAATGATCGGCACTTGAGGCAGTGGTGGTTAGTTTAGTTTAAGCCAAGTTTCCCATGCTTTTCTCCCTCACAGATATGTAATACTGGATCATTTTCCATAATAGTGCAAAAAAAAAGTGCAAGCAACAATCAGTTTTAATTAACTGAGTTCAATTTTTCTACTTTTTGGATTTTTTTGGTGAAACTCAATTGGTGTTTTAGATGATATTTGTCCAAAAATATACAAAATTATTTTTTTCTCTAACTGTAACTATCCAAACAATCCAGCATGAAAAAGGAAAATACTTTCTTAAACATATTCAAATCTTTTGAAGGGAAAAAAAAATTCAACGCATTAATTTATTTCATAGTCACATACATATATTGTTTAAACTTCACAGAGAAAAATGCTGAATTGCACACTTGCTGCATTTCAGCAGCATCTAAGACTGAATTTGACCTTATGTAACTGAATAGTGACCACTAGAGGGAGCTCAATACCATCAAATAAGACCAGAAATTAGACAAATGATAGTAATTAGCAGCACATGTCTTAATAATGTGGCAATGACTAGAAAAGTCTGTTAACTTCTGTATTCACACAGTGTGTAATTGTATTTGCAATTTTGTTGCTTTTAGCCTGACTTATAAGATTACTGAGAAATACTGTATGTGCCTTTAGGCCTGCCCATGTTTGCCTCTTTCACATGAGGATATAGCTAGATTCTGGAAAAATTGGGTTGTCTTACCTCACTGAAGACCACTGCCTAGCGTGACTGAGGTTGTTAGGCTTAGTGAAGCCAAACAACGAAAATATATCCTTGGTATGTTAAGTTTGCTTTGTTGTCTGGTCACCAGATGGAAGAAAATGAGAAAGTGGAGGCTCTTGGTTCAGTTTGTGTAGTTTCATTGTTAATATTCTAGCTGCCATCCTTTTCACCTCTCTAGTATTTAGTTTAAAAATACCATAGACCCAAGAGTACCAAAGATAGTACATTTAATTCCTAAATCACCATGAAAACTAAGACAGCAGAAAACAGCAGTGCTGGTACAAGCAAGAGAGGAGGATGAGGGAGCAAACAGGACGGAGAGGAAAGAAAAGATTCTACAAACTTATAACTTTACTATGACATTATTTCCAGATTATATAGACATTTATTATTCTAACTTGACATGTAATGACACCCTCAGATTATTTTCTCTTGTCAAAAAGTAAATTACATTCAATAATGTGCAATTAATTGTGTCCTTCTTAAGGAAATGCTTGAGGGAAGGCAGATAATGTACAGCAGATTTCTACAAATTATTGCAGCATATCTTGAGTAATGTGTGTCCTAATATGTGTTTCTTAATTTTCTGGGAGTTTTATTGAAATGTATAAAACTCAGACTGCATAGTATTAGATATGTAGGTTTACAAAGTTTTAGTACGACAGTTTTAGACTCATCCAACAGTATTTCAGACACAGAATCTTGCTGAAGGTGTTGTAGAGTCAGACAGGTTGGAACTGATCTGGGTCAGTAATAAGACACCTACAGAGAGTGGCCACTGACAAGGCCACTGCGTCAGGCCTTCTACTGAGAAGAAAATTTCACATCCACTGTAGGTGTGTCTCTGTCGTTGTCTGAGTGGAAATGGCATGTAGGTACTGGTCATATATACACATATTTGTTAAATTATTTTGTTTTACATTGATAGATCTCAAGATGCTCAGACATAGAAAAAAGAGATAAATGCACAAAAAGCAGAAAACTAATAATACACTAAGCAACAAGTGGCGTTAAATAGGACATGTAAACTTCTCAGGGTTTTTGTTTGTTTTGGAATATGGACTGGTTGGTCCTTAATTTTGTTTTGGGAGTGAGTGTCAGAGGGTGGGGGCAGAAATGGAGAAAGACTGGGTTTGACTGTTGTTTAGGAATTTGTGTTAGCCTGATAGATAATGACTTTCAGAAATAAAAAAAAAAAATGAACTACTAAAATCATTAAGTACAGTCTGTTGTACAGAATATGCAATCGATTGTGCAAATGTATATGTAAGTTTTGATGGTCATTCCTCATCAATTATATATTCTTTCTAAGAAGATCTTAGAGCTGATTGTGTCCGTAATTAAGCAAAAAGCTCTTTTCCAGTATACAGTGTTTTTTGGTTCCAGTTACAGTTTGGCCCAAAATTTGTTGGACAAAGCCATAATTTTTGTACATTTGTCTCTGCACACCACCACAGTGTATTTTAAATCAAGCAATCATGATGTGATTGAAGCGAATATTTTCAGTTTTATTCGAGGTGTTTTACAAAAGTATTACATTAACTGTTTAGGAATTATAGCCTTTTTCCCATTTTCAGAGGCTTAAAAGTAATGGGACAATTGACTGACAAGCAGTTTCAGAGCCATGTGAGGCCTGTTCCCTTGTTATTTCATGACAAATGAAATGTCCCCAAAGTGTTGAATTTGTATTTTATAGCTTTTTAATGTAATTGTATATATGAGGTCCAAAGAGTTGTCAGTGCAAGTGAGGGAGGCCATCATTAGGCTTAAAAAAAATGATCAGAGATAGTAAAAACTTTAGGAGTGGCAAAATCAGTATTCTGGTGCATTCTTTAGAAGAAGGAATGCAATGGCAAGCTTAGCAACATCAAAAGGCCTGAAAGACCAGAGAAAACAACTAAAGTGCATGATGAGAGAAAAAAACTTTGGACAGATGAAATCAAGGTGAAGTTGTATAATGGGAAGTGAAAAGTATGGAGATAGAGAGGTCCAAAATCCAAGTATTAAAAATAATCCTTATACTTACTGTGATGGAAATATAAGGATTATTTGGTGATGTCCACTTAGTTTTGAGCATCTGAAAATGGGGACTGTGTATAAAAGTGGCTGTTTAACCCCTTGAATTCAAGCTGAAAGTCTGCACATCTTGATTGTTTGATTTAAAATTCACTGTAGTTTCATACAGAAGCAAAACTACAACAAAAATGTGTCTTGCTGTCAGTAGTTTTCTAAAACACGTCAATAACTGTAGAAACAGAAATTTTGGGGTGGAGGCTCTCTTTAATACACAACTAGATTGGTCATCATTGCTTCACATCTCACTCCTTTTCTCATCTTTCAGCTTCTCATTTTCTCTTTCCTGTGAATTGCCAAAAAAGTCTTTCCTAAAGACATTATTATTTCCAAACAGGACATGATATGATACTGACAGTGTCAAAGATGTTACAGCTTTCAAATGCCCTGTATACTACTGAAATGGACAACTCTGACAATCTGAGACAGTCAAAGACACTTAGACAAATAGGTTCTATTTAAAATAACTAAATACTGATATTTGAAATTCCCAAGGTTTTTTTTTTTAGATTTTAAAGTATTAACACATTATTTTTCATTTAAGATTTTATATGAAATATTTATTTGCTATCAAAAATGGAATGAAAAGGAAATGTGTGCATACTTGAACACACGTCCAATCTCCCGATGTGGGAAAGAAAAATATAATGTCCGTCTCTAATGCAACACAAAATACTACTCTCCTCCTTTAAGGTTAAACTGCCCACTGCCACATCTCAAACAGACTCAAACCACACATTCAGTAAAGTGTTTACCCCTGTGATCCCATTGCTTTATTCCAGTACATGGGAGGTGTTTAGGTGACTCTTCTGGTTATAAAGGATTTCCTGTTAGCTCTGGGACCAAATCCAGCATTCAGAAGTCTGCCCTTGAATCCACATGCACAAACTCACACACACATAAACACTTTACTAACTTGTTTTCCTGTTGCACAACAACCACCACCGTCATTTCCCATCTCTGAGGAGAATACAGAAGCTGTGTGCTTGCTGTCAGGATTCCTAAAAGTCCCTGTCTGTCGTCACTGTGTATGTGCATGTGGTGAGGGAGAGGGCAGAGTTAGGTTTTGAACAAATGTGCATGCAGTTTCTCAGGTGTCCAGGAAAGGAGATGTATGAAATGTACAGTCCAAGACCTTACTGTGATTTTGTCTAGAACATAAGATCAACAGAGGTCTGTCTGAATGAAGCAAGAGACTCTGTTTTTCCTGAGGAAGTTTATCTGTTCCCATCATGAATAACCAATCATTAAATCAGTAAACACTGAGTGTTTTTGAGTGTCTTTAAGGGTCTGCTTCCCTGGTTGACGTCAGAGTACATGCCTAGCTTATCCCATTGTATGCTTATACCCACAAGAGTTTGGAAATGAGAAAACAAAAGAATGGAAATAACAAGAAGAAAGCATCTTTCAAATTTTTTACAGTTTATATCTAAATCTTCGGATGTTATTTCTGCTGGCAGTTATTAAAAAGTCAACAACAGGATATAATACAACATGTCCTTTGTTGGATTTTAATGCATTACTGTCTCAGAGTCCAGCAAATGGAAGGCAAGTGATTTAAGGGTATAGGTATCAGCACCCGAGGCCTGTGTCACTGCATGTGTATGTGGTCCAGGGAATCCTCATGTTGCAGGAACCAGGATGGAGGTGTGTGTGTGGGTGTGGGTGTGTGTATGGGTGTGTGGGTGTGTGTATGGGTGTGGGTGGGTGACAGAACAGTGGAGAGGTAACGAAGGCCTCTTGGGAGATACTTGAACACCTTGTGCCTTTGTTTCCCTAGCTCCTCTTATCTTAATTTGTTCCATCTATTGTTAAAGTCAGCAGCATTTTTCTTCTGCACCCTCAGTATTCATTGTGTCTGTGTCTCTTTACCTGTTATTGAAAAATGATGCAACACTATACAGTAATAGCCAACTGCTTGGCTCTCTCTTCCCTTCATTTTCTTATGTTCATCTGTTTTTTCTGCTCCGCTGACTTTTCCCCTTCTTTCACCACCTTTACATCCCTGCTTCTATTCTCTGTCCCCTTTGTCATTCTGGCAGTTGCTAACCTTAGCTGGGAGCTGTGACATTACCAGCAAAAGGCTTTTTCACTCTGTCTCCTTCTCTTCTGTCTGACCCCCTAAAGGTGGCAGGGCATAACTGGTGTGACTCATCAGTTTAAACAGGGACAATATATGTAGATGTAGCAGAAGAGTCTGCAGGGTGTGGATTACCCTCAAAACAGATCAGAGTACACACAGGACACAACATTTAATTTTAACACAACAGCTAATTAAACACAAGCTAAAGAGAATGCACACAGGCTCAGCTCAGCTTAAACCTGTACAATAACAAATAATAAAGCAAATATGCAACCCTTTTGCTCGCTCCCTGACGTGATCTCCCTTAGGGTTTGCGTATGAGCACACTACTGCAGATAAAGAAGAGAGAATGATTCTCAGACACAAACCACCTGTGATAATTTGACTCCCTCTCCCTGGCCCCGTTTGCTGAAACACACAGACTAAATCTCCCTCCTTCAGCACAGCTCTAACCAAGCTCCACCGCCGTAGTATGAAAATCAGCCCCATTTAAATTAATGACAGCGGTCGTATTTTCTTTCCTGTATTTTGTTTGCACAGTGCTCTGAGTTTCTTAGCAGTTGCCTCTAAATACTGCTACCTGTTCATCATTTGCAAATGTGTAGTTCATGTAGTGCTTGGTTTGTAGATTCTTTACAATATCTGATTTAACACTAAGCAGTTTTGTGGCAGATATGGACAGCAAACTATACTTGGTTCTAAAGGTGATCAAAAAATAATGAGAGTTAATGTTGCATGTATAAATCTTGTCTGTTGATGGCTTTTGTGCACATAAAGTACACTGGACTGTAGACAGCTTACTGGTCATGTTGTATTACACTGCGGAAGTACTACTAACTGTGCCTGTGTGAAGGTTTAAACAAAGTTATGTCTGTGTTTGTGATCACCTGGCTGCATGTGTAGCTATTAATTTGTTAATATGTACCAATGCAAGTTGAATTAATTGTAGTGGTCTTCTAACCACCCGTTGTACTTTAACAGACTCTGACCTTTCCAGGCTCTGGAAGTTACATGTAATTTTTTCCGAATGTGGGTTATGTGACCTTAGAAGCACCTGAACTTTTCTGTTTTTCCACGAAAAGGTAAAGGCCATGGTAGATCATTCTCTACATTTGCCTGCCTGGTCGTTGTGAATTAGAGAGCGTGGATCTAAGACCAAGTCCCACGAGCAGTTATTTCTGAGTTGATGTGATATTTAATTTTTAAACACTATGATATGTCACTGTGATAAGTCCTAAAAGCATATTCATACAGACAGCTGTAATACTGAATGTTATATTAAATTTATTTTTCAAAGACTCCAGAATTTCTGGAAAAACAATAAAAATTCCTCACCCAGCAGATACGACCTATTACTTCCCTTCGCTTATATTCATTTCCTGCTTTAGCAGTTAAAGGTATTACATACATTATCTGTGCATACAGTTTCTTGTGGTAAGTTAAGTCATGGGCCTGTTTTATTCTACAGTTACTGTCATCTCGGTAAACATATTTTATGTTATGCTCATAATAAATTTAAGGCAAAAGTGTCATAATGAAGCTGATTTAAAATCTAATGATTTAAAATGTACTTGCTAAACTCTTCAGGCACCAGCAGGCACCTTTCACCTGATTCTGCGGAGTCATTCAGTTTGTCATCGGGAGTTCTTCAAACAGGACTGCTGACATTGTGAATGATAAACAAAGTGGGAGCCTACAGTTGTCAAAGTCCCCAGTATCCTGTTCTATTTTTGGAGTTTGCCAGCTTGTCTTGGCCAAGCTTTTGTGTGTTGAGTTGAGTGAACATTGGAAGTTTAGAGAAGTGTTTACACTGAAACTGTTGAGGTCAGTGCTCTTGCCATTCCAGCACGATGTTTGCACTTGTTTTCTAGGTTAGGTTGAGCAGGATGTTTCCCTGTTGTTGTCACATATAGCACATAATACTCGCAGTTATGCTTCTGCTTTTACCACGTTGTGCAGTAGACATTTTTACTGACATTAATTTGTATAATTGAGTCCTTTAAAGCTGTCTTATATTTGCCAAACTCCAAAGAAACAGAGAGAGAGAGAAAGATAAATAGTCTTAGCTCTGTTACGCTAACTTAATGGACTGAAATAGAAAATGTGAGCCACCCAACTTCCTCAATGAATCATAAAATAATGAACAGAGGAAGGAAACAGCATATTTCCTGAAGAGACTGAAGAGACATATCTATATAAAGGCCTTTTGTTCTTGGGTTACCAGAAGATTGTAATCAGTCTACCTTGGCAGTTTGTTTTTAATGTGTATCTAATCAGTCTTTTCCTGAGCATGATTTAATAACTTGAGCTTTAGATGATGACAACCCATATTTTAAAAAAGCAATCTGAGCTCACTGTTGGAATGGTACATGGACCATGGAAATTGTCACACAGGTGTACGTGATCTATACACAAATGTTCACAATCTTGTTAAGAAGCAACCCACTCATTTAACCCACTCCCCCCTATACACACACACCTACGCCTGTCAAACATTGCCTGAGATACCAAAGCTTGATCAAAATATCCTGTAGGGGTCACTATAGCTCCATGGCAAGAGCCAAGTTCAACAGCAGCCGTGAATGAAGTTTCTGATCAATGACTTCCCTGAGCTCTGCTCATTTTTATGACTAGAGCTTTTTGGAGCCCACAGAAAATGCTGCACAGGAGGGAAACTGTTTGAGTCAAATTTTCTGTCTCTTTTTCTTTGAATGAATTCACCTGTTGTGGAATTGAAACTGTAAACATTTTACCTACTTAGACATAATCTGAATAGCCAGTTAAGAAGTGTGCAGTCAAGACATCGTTTATAGCACAGCAATCTAAGTACCTTGAAAAATTACAACTACAAGATTTTGCAGAAGTCTTCCAAGTGTTTGTTTTCAGTCAAAATTTGTTAAGCTAGACAGAGAGGGCCAACTGAGACTTTATAAATTGCATGATATCACAGCAGTTGCTCTGATTAAGTCTAAATTACTAAGGAGAGGGACCAAAGCAGAGTATATAATGGATATGCTGGCAGGAGCAGCATGAATGGAGCATGCAATATTTAACTCCTCCAGAGTATTCACAAATTGATTGGCTTTACAGCCACCCATTGACACACACTGCTGCAAGACTGCTGCAGATCAATCAGTTTTCTGAATCAGTGGCTTGTTGGACACAAGTGAATGAAGCTGCTTGAGCAGGTCAGTGTATGTTTCTGTAGGCTTTGTGATCAGTGTGATTAGACTTGCACTTATCCTCCTGATAAACACAGAACCATAGGAATACTGCTAATCTGGAAGTAATGCAACAGGTCACCATGGAAAAACTGTCCATAGTCTTACTTGTGATGTAACTCACATGGAGCTGTCATAATCAGATGTGAATGATTATAGTATACCTCACACAAAGAATTTCTCCACACCATTTGTGAATAGAACAGAACTTGACCAGTGTTCAAGCTTCCTTGATGTTTTGCTGTATGACATTTCATCTGTTTACTCAGAATAACATAAAGCAAATGTCTTTAATGGTCAAACCATGACAGTATACTGAAGAAGTCAGTTCGAGGGCTGAATCACACCCACATCATGAATTCACTATGGGACACACAGAGGTTTGTGGTAGAGCAAAGTAGACCCATTGAGTGTGTGAGCTTAGGGAGCTGACCTTGAACAGCTGGTTACAATGTTTTTATAGCTGTGTATGAATCTGTGTGTGTGTGCGTCCTATTGCTTGCAGAGAGTTTTCTGTCTGGTCTCCAGACTGCCTCTCAGCAGATGTTGAAGAAACAAATTCAAGAGGCTTCTTTAAAATAGCCCTGTTGAGATCAAAAGCAGCTTCAGTTTCCTGCAGTACTGAGACTCTTTGAATGAAGACTAAATGGGAGAAAGAGGAGGCCTGTTGGAATGCAGCTAAAACTGCTTCATGTGGGTGGTACTATTGAGATTGTCTGTATGGAGGAGTTAGCATTACCTCTGGTATCTGTATGAGTATAGAATAAGCAGTGGTAAAAGATACAGCAATACCAAAAACAAAATTGTAGGTAGTTTCACCAAATAATGGATTATGAAGAGCCATAATAGATTTTATATCTATTGACTTTTTTTCTATGGAAATGTTAACTAAAACAGTCACAGTTTTAAGTTGCTTTTGATTGCATTGATTTTTGGTTTGGGTTTTTTTTTTTTTTTTTTTTTTTAAATATTTTTAATAAAAATT
>VUQS01045095.1:0-12962 GCA_015108495.1 Heterochromis multidens
TTTCCCAGCATTAATGAAAGCTGTGGTTTTTAGTTCAAGTCCTGTCTGCGAGTCCTGCATTTGGGTCCAACTCTGCCTGCCACACTTCCGGTTACCTTGACACTTCTTTTTGGTGCAAGTTCAATTTTGACCCAATAAAACTTACCAAACATAACAAAAGTTAGTTCAGCACTGTTTACTTTGCAGAAATGGTTGGTTGAAATCCATATTGTTTCACATGTGTGTTAAAGTGCCCTTCCTAGTGAACTTAACTGGCAAAAGCAGTTCTATGTACCACAAATTCCTCTATTTGTCATTCAGCTCTGTGTCGCTATGCTGCATTTACAATGAAGCTGGGTGAAAGTTAAAAGAACATACAAATGATAAGTTAGAGTGTTATGAAATGAAAATCTTAACCTGGCATATAATAACTCAGCAGCACATCTTCTGCAAGCTTCTAGAAAATGTATGAGTAGCTGTTCTAGCAGCTCCTAACTCCTATCTTCTTTGGTAATAAATAATGTGGTTTGCTGTGAGCCTGACATGCAGCCAGCACAGCTCACTTTGAAAAAGCACTTTTTTCTGCTTTAGTCAAAGTTGCAGTTGCCATGCAGAATATTCATCAGTTTGCCTCAAATCTGACACCCCTTTTGATGTGCCTCAAGCTTACACTGATTTGCTGTGAAGACGTTCCTCTCATTAGAAATTCTTTAAACTCACGGCTTCAAATCGCATTAGCCGAGCATGACAGAATCCCCGGTGATGCAACCCCACACAGTTACTGTATGAGTACACCTATTGTGCGGAATTTGAAATGCTATTTATTATAACACGCCCTTAAGAAACAAATGAGGAAGTTGTTTTGCCCTTGTCTCGTTTGCTTACCCTCTCAAGGTCAGGAGGGTCAGACATGCATATTGATGTTGGAGATGATAGGCTATCCCGTACATTGCATCTGCCTCAGAGCAAGTTGCAATCAGTGTGGGGATGAAAACAAATTAGCTTGACAAAATGTGTGGCAAGTGACAGCAATTAAAGTATACTCACTCACTCACTCACTCACTCACTCACTCACTCACTCACTCACTCACTCACTCACTCACTCACTCAGAACCATTCCCTTATATGCCTCAAAAATAGTTTTCCACAAAGTCATCCAAGGAAATACAAGTGCAACGTCTGCAGATTTTCCTTGTTTTTGTCATACAAACATGGAAAACAAAGTCTCAATAAATGTTCCAGCTTGCTAAGTCAATAATGCATGGAACTGGGTAAATAATTGATCACACACTTCTTATACTTTCTGTTCTTGCCTGTATTGAATAATTAAGGGGGGAATTGTTATCTTCTGGGGTACCCCAGGGTTCCTGCTTCTCTGCAGCGGATAGAGATGTAATTACATTTCCAAGTGCAAGTAGACCTGTGTTGGGGATTAAATGGCACCTCCTAGTTGGGAAGAGTTACATCACTGTAGACACAATGTGTGAATGAGCATGGGTCAAGTAAAGTAATATGACATGAGAGGATCGTTCACAACGAAAGAAAAAGAAAAGGAAAATGAGTAATGAAAACTACAAAAACCTCTAGATTTTTAGCCAGGCATCAGATATTTCTCTTCCCAGCTCTAGTTTCTCATCTGCATTTCACTTGGATAGCATAATACTGAAAAATAATGTAGCTTCCAGTTGTGAGGTATGCAATGAGGATTTGACTGAATCTTTTGTGTGGAGCACTTCAGTAAGCTCCAACTTTGTATTTAAAGTTTTGTTGTAGGATTTCTTTATTTTTATTCTTTTGTGATGAAAAATAAAGTTTCTATGTTGAACACGACAAGTTTCCTAAACTATGCAGATGTTTCTCCGTTGGTAAGGTATATGTTTATTTGTTTTTTAATCCATGTAAATATCTCAGCTTGGGGGCCTGACATCCATCCCATTCATAGCAGTAATCATCATGTTTCAGTTACTGTTGCCAACTTTTCTTACCCCTTTTGCAACTTGTCAGTGACAAACCTACAGTAATGCTTCATGAGTGGGAGGTCTTGCTTTCCCACTGCAGGCAAAGCCCTCTTTTGTCTACTCCATTCAGAGACAATCTACCTGTGGTATCACAGGTTTAACTGTCTGCATATGTGCTGTGTTGTCCTTAGGATTTGTTACCAAGACAGAAAATGTGCACTCTGTTAGAGAAAAAAGAGAGTTTCTGTGTCACTTACATTTACATGTTAATGTTGCAGAAATCACACCTCGCTATTTTAGCTGTTGCTTCACCGCTTCAGCTCTTATTGCAGTGAAGACACAGTAAAGAGGAAGACTTTAAAAACACGTGAAAATAAATAATGGCAATTTGAGCTGTACGTCTGTGACTTTGGTATAGTTGGAAAGATATTCAGCAGTTCTACAGAATCAATAACTCATAATCAAAATGTCAGAATGTCTAAATGATGACTTTGTCCAGCTGTAGACCCTGATTTACAGTCATTTTCAAAATCATTCAAGCTGTACAAATAGCACTGCATGGTCTGTGAGAAGAATGCTCCACAAACAGGATGAGCTCGTCAGTGCAACACTGGAAAAAGTGAAATGTGTAAAGTACAATTTACACAGTGCAGTGTCACCAAAATCATTTCACACATCACTGGTGACGCAGTGAGACCTCCAAAAACAATACACAGTGCTGTGTGCTGCCATGTCAATCATGAAATCCTAAAGACAGTCTGATTAAAAACGCTAAAAAGATTTTAAGATTTGTATGTGGATTCATGTGTTTGTTTCACAACTCTCCTCCATACTGCACTTGGCCCTTCTTTTTCTCAATTCAATTCAATTGAATTCAATTTTATTTATATAGCACCAAATCACAACAACAGTTGCCTTAAGGCGCTTTATATTGTAAGGTAAAGACCCTACAATAATACCAAGAAAACCCCAACAATCAGACAATCCCCTATGAGCAAGCACTTGGCGACAGTGGGAAGGAAAAACTCCCTTTTAACAGGAAGAAACCTCCAGCAGAACCAGGCTCAGGGAGGGGCAGCCATCTGCTGCGACCGGTTGGGGATGAGGGGAGGAAGACAGGACAATAGACACAGTGTGGAAGAGAGCCAGAGATTAATAATAACTTTTTGTCATGGTCCTGGGTCTTTTGCTCAGTATTTTGTGTTTTTTTTGGTCTTAAGTTCTGTTATTGTTGAATATCTTCTGTTTGTTTCTTAGTTTGCTTATGGTTTAGATTTTTACCTTTATTACCTTTGTATCTTTCTTACTTTGTTCCTATTTCTGGTTATTTTGAATTTTGTATTCTAGCTTATTTCTCTTCATGATTTTATTCTCAGTTTTGGTTCTATCTTCTTTTGTAATTTGTAATCATAGATAGTTCCCTGAGTTTGTGTTCCTGCCTTCCTGTGTTCTCTGTGTCAAGTCCACATTTCTGGTCCTGCAGTTACTTCCTGTTTTATTTTGTTAGTCTTTTGTCTCTTGTGCTTTGCATTTAGTTTTACATCCATTGTTTTGTTTTCTCAATTAGGTTCAGATGTCCTCCCAGGTGTCTCCTGTTTGCCCGTGTTCCCTTGTGTATTTATTCCTTCAGTTTGTCTTAGTTTGTTGTTGTGTCCTCCCTCTACAGTAGGTTGTGTTCCATTGTTCTGTGGGTTTCCCTAAAGTCCTAATGTTTGAATTCCTGGCTCCAGTGCTGCCTTTATTTTGTATTTTTTCAAAGACTTCAGCATTAAAGCTGTTTTTTGAGTTTATGCTTTGTCTCCCAAGTCTTCCATTGCGGATCCATCTCCTGCTTGCCATACACCCTACTTATGACATTTTTATGGTCAAATTCCTGGCGGGATGCGCCAAGTTTGGTATGAAAGAGGGGGAGTTTTGTCTGATGTTTGAAGGATTTGTTGATTTTAAACAGTTAAAGAGCAGGTACATTTTTTTGATATATCTACATTATTTTTCCACTGTTAATTTATTATCATTGTCTTTTGAATGGTTGAGCACCATAAGTTCACTTAATATTTAACTGATGTTTAATTACTATTTCCTGGAGTGGGAGGAGCTACAGACCTGAGGAGGATTATGTGTCAGGTCATGGTAGTGAGCAGGCCACTACCTACTGAAATTGGGTGTAGGTGGTGCAGAATTGTTTATTCTTTTTTTTTTTTTAGGCTTTGTTTTTGATTGTTATCTTTAAGTTGGAGATAGTTAATTTTCTTTTGTTCTCTAAATTATTTTTCTTAGCTTGAATTTTCTTTAGTTTACCCAACTAATCTGCACTGTAAGTATAGCACACTAACCACTGCTGTGAAAAACAGGAATGAAAGACTGAACTGTCAACCTGTTTAAAAGCCTACCATCTGTCACAGCTGGTCTCCTGTTTGTTATGCTAGGAACTTAGCTTTGAAAGATAAAAAAGGCTTTTTCATATTTATTTTTATTGCCTGACCCTAGCCAAGTAGTTTTTCCATTTACAAAGTAGCCTGTAAGTAATAATGCAGTTGAATTCTTCCATGTGGGGCTTAAATGGGGTTTCTGGCATATGCCTTTAAATGTGAATTTTTCTTAATTTAAAAGTGCAAAATCTTCATTTCGTTCACATTAAAAATAATCAGTCAATATCAGATAAGTCGGATGAAACACTATTTTTAAAAATGAAAAGGAGGGTGGAAATCTGTATCCAGGAATATAGAAAAAAGGGAAAAATCGTGTCCAGAAACTTGAATAGATCAAATGTTGTGACTATTTCGCACACTGGATTGAGAATGTGCTGGGTTTATAAGGTAATTAAGCTCACTAGGTGTTTTGAGTTGTGTGTGGTGTTTTTGTCGTTGTTGTTATTTCAGTGAACTGACTTTAAGTTATTGCTTAAAGGCAACTCAGCAGTTTACAGTTTTAAAATCAATAATTTTTTTCCTTTTCACTGTTTTCATCCAGAAATCTACGTTGAATTTTTTTTTTTTTTTTTTTTTTTTTTAAAAAAAAAAAATTTTTTTTTAAAAAAAAAAAAAAAAAAAAAAAAAAAAAGTTGCCTTAATGTAAACTGTCTACATGCCATTTGGGTATAGCAACTGTAACTACAGGGGTAAGGGCTTAGCAGACAGTCAGTCTCTCCTTGGGTGAAAATATATGAAAAACCTCTATGGTTATCAGTTTTTGTTTAAACTTCACTTGTAGCAGTGAAATGTATTAAAACAAACTGTAGCTGACAGAAATCACCCCCCCCAATTCTCATCTAGAACTTAAACAACCAGCCAGACTCATTATGCAGCTCTGTGATCACTCCATATATTATCCTTATAGGCAGGTAGTAAAACAATGTGATTTGTGTCTCTGCATAAGCATGTGGTCCAGCAGTGTTTGTGCGTGCTCCTGGCGGTGGCTGTGCAGCTCTCTCAGGTGACAGTGATCACTGAGTGCTTATTATATGCAGCCTGAGAGGTCAATGCATCAATGCTCAGGGTATACGTGAACATTTATTCAGCACACTCAATCAGAAGTGAGGAAGCAGCGGGTGGGTATGACCAACGAGGCTGTGCCCAGGCTTAGAAAAATCCCAGAGGAAATCGCACACACACACCCCTCCCCCTCCCCCCTGTTAGCAACAAATAAAAGGAATCATTCATCACGCTTCACATATGCACAAAAAGAAAGTCTCCTCTGATTGGAGTGACTCGCAGAGCAAAGTAATGACTCATCACTTTCCACCACACGCACAGCAAATCCTCCTTTGTAGGTGGCCCATTAGGGGTTCAGCGGTGGAGAAAAAGTGGGTCACGGGGTCTGTCTACCTATTTTGAATTATGACTGCACAACATGTTCCTGCGCACCCTCTGTCCTTTTAAGACGTAGAGTAGACTCACGCACACTCAGAGATGCACACATTCACCACATTTTTCTGAAGGTTTTGTAGGGTGGTACTCACTGCTGATCTTCGCATGCTGCTCCAGGACTGAGATACAGGACGGCTGGTTTTGGTGTCTATGACCTCTGAGCCCAGAGATGAAGGAGGCATGTAGTGTCTCGCCCTGGACTGAATCGCCATCTGATAAGCAACCTCAAATGCCTGTCCCAGCGTTAGGATGATCTCATAGGTCTGTGTCTGTGCGAGTGAAAAAATTTATTCAATGTAATGAAATAAGTAAAAGTAAAAAGCAAACCTGACCGAAAAAAAAAAAAACCTTTTTAACTGCTGACTTTAAATGATTATCAACATTAAGACAAACTCTTAATGCGCTTTCCTTGTGTGCTCAGTAAACATTTAATTTCCATAAAAAACACAACTAAGCTCCTTGTATTAGTTGCACTACAAAGCTTGGACTATAAAAAAAAAAACCTTCTGAATGTGTTACAGTATTTGTTTTGACTTAACTACTATTCGATTTGGTTTGCAAAGACTTGTTTTCAGCAATTTCACAGCACACAAAAGTGCTGCTCTTCACATTTTTAGGATAATTACTTTGTATAATTAACCACAGGCTCTTGTTTGAATATGATGCTTTTACAGAGAAAAGCTAAAGCAGTTTTTAATCTGACATTCTGTGCATAGAGGAGCTATGTGAAATATAAATAATCAAGGCCCAGCAGTGCTTTATTTGGCCCTGTAAATATCATTTTCAATGCAGTTCAGTTTCCCTGCAGTTAAAGTGCCCCCACAGTGATCTGCCAAAAATAAAATATCATTATTGACCTTTTAACAGACCTTTCGACACAAATGACAACATAATTTGTGCCTGTGCATGGAAATGCCATGCATAGCAGGAGTGGGTCTTCAATCAAGCCATTTGATGAGCCAATCAAGAAAATAATGTCCATAGGATGCTGCATGCAGGTTAAACTGCAGGATATCTGACATTCTACAAAGGACACTTCTTCTACTTTATTTACTAAAAAATTAGCAAAATGCTGCACAATGATATGAAGATATAAGGTTTTTCATAGTGGATTATATTGAATGTATTAGTATAATTACAGTATATTACTGGTATATTTATAATTCTATTAACTCAATCACAGGGCTGATGTTACTCACCACTTCCACGGTGCTGAAGACATGACAGAAGTGGTGGCCACTCTTCAGATCCTTGGTAATGTATGCAAACGTGCAGAGGTCATCTGGGTCTTGGGCGGCACATGAGATGTTCCTGATCTCATGTTCTGCTACTATAGTCTAATGGAGACAGGAATGAAGTGAGCGCTAACTGGAAATCAACCACTAACGGAGACCGAGAAAGTCAACTGCAGTGTTTGCGGTGGACAGATCGATAATCACAGATAAACACTTTCCCATTACCTTTGTGGCTGCATCGATGAACTTAACACCTCTATAGGTAATGGACAGTATGACAACCGGACCCTTTTTTGAATCCTTGGATTTCTGGAATAGATACAATTAGGAATAAGTGAGAAGCAAGTGAACAGCAATTAAAATACCACTAATGTGTTTATGCCATTAGTGGCTGTGAGCTCTGTCTTAGTTTTGTCCCCATACAGCACCATTATTTAATGTCTGACATTATAACTGTCTTTTTTTTGGGAGTTTGTTAATTGCTTTGATGGATAAATAACTTAATAATAACTTCTCTCTTCTGTCCACTTCACCCTCTAACCAGTCGCAGCAGATGACTGCCCCTCCCTGAGCCATGGCTCTTTTGGGCCACGATGTTGGGCCAATCATCTGCTTTATAAGAACCTAAACAGGAAACATGAACCAACAATATTGCTGCACACATGGAAGCACCAAGCTGAGGGTTTATGTGGTGGCAGATGTATGTAGTCATTACCTTCATCTAGTAAAAAAAAATGTATGTTAGTGGACTTTAAATTTTCATTGGCTCTCTGTATCGATGACATGAACCAGCTCAAAAAGTAAATTAGAGTAAAGTAGTAGAAGAACAACCTGCAAGAACAAAAGCTTTTAAAACCTTATTTTGGGATGAAGTCACCAAACTTTTCAAGTTTTTTTTAAAAAACCATATTCAACTGGTTATTCTATACATGCAGTTTTTTTTAATATCTTAAATAACATTAAAATTTCAGTTATCTGGTTCTTTCCCCAACCATTTAGAGGGGGCATTAGTGTTAGGTGTTACCAAGATGGCTTTTAGATTTGCTTTTAGAAGGACTTTGGTAATACTTACCCTAATTTTAGCACAGGCATCTTGTGTGGATTCAATCCCTCGTAGATCCCTGATTATCAATGATCCTAGGTACTAGAGCAAAGAGTCAAAACACAGTTTAGAAAATTATTTTAAAGTTGGTGCTGACAAACTAAGTCAACTACAAACACATGAGCGGGATATATTTGAATTAAAATGTCCCACACTATTTCTTGTTTAATATTGCAATGTCCATTTATATTATAACTTTACAGCATATTTTGGCATATATCCTGAGGACAGTAAGAGTGACTTACTGTTGCCTCGTACCCGCAGGAGTCCAAAATTAGTTTCTCAGGCTGGTGATGCCAGGCGGAGACCGTGGCGTAGGTAGCAGAGTGGCTCGGCGGCCGGAGGTTTAAACGAGACTCTTTATGTCGGTCACTGTGTCTGTCCTGCAGAGATGCAAATTAACTGGTTGGTGAATGCAACAAAGAGAATAGACTGATCTGAGAAAAAAACCCTGTGACTTGCGTTGAGGGTTTTTTTTCCGCACACTTCCCCAAGTGTAGGTAATAAAGAAGAATAAAACACCATTTTCTCCACTGTTTTGCAATACCTTTGTAACCACACTGACTTCAAATACCAATTTGTGTGCCCATCAAGCTGGCAAGGTAAAATATTCCTGACTGCTGTACATTAGTGTGAAGGCAAATGTCTGGTCAGCAGTTTAATATAAGTCCTTTATGCTAGGAAGCTAATAAATATTCATGCATGCTGGGCCTTTAGGTCAATGTAGGCTATGCTCAGCTCTTTCATGAATCACTGTCAGAGTAAAATATACTTATGATGATCATTACACACTAAGGTTTTAGGGAAATGATAAGTATTGATTTTTTTATACATCATGCTGCTCCTGAGCAGCGGTGCCATATTTCTTTTCCTTATTTGTGGATGCTCTTCTGTGTTTCCAGATTGGCCTTGGTGAGTAAGAAAGCAGCCATGGCAGCTTGACTGTTTGTGTCGTAGTTTGACCTTTAGCAAATGCTAAGATTTGATCACTGTGTTATTCTTGGTTTGTTCTCTTACAGAAGAAGCCAAGAAATTCAGGGAGGCTGAACTGAATTCATGATAGTCAGCAAAGATCACAAAACTGCCCAAAGGCAGTTTTTATTTATTTATTTATTTTTACTTTCAGTGATATAAGAATTAGAAAAATCAGTTTATTTTATTTGGTATTTTACATGTATTTTCTATATTCTGATATCTACCATTTTATCAGTTTTGAGACTTGAAGGAATTAATCCAAATCATCCTGCTTTAATGGAAGTTTAGATTAGCTTAATTAGGTAAACTTGAAATTGTTTTATACATAAGGAATAAACTCAAGTTTTGTTTTCAGTAAGAATAAGCAGAGCTTCAAAAGTTAACTTGAAGAGTCGAAGAAAATATCAGACAGATAATTAAATACGATGATGAATCAAAGTATTCCAACCATACTGATTCAAAATATGGGCTCCAAAGTGGGGTTTCTTAAACACTCTAGAGACTGTATGTTCTACATACATAATACATAATAGAGTAATGCAAGGAGAAACATCACTTCACAACTCAATACAACATTAGGACTGGAGCCACTAGGTGGAGTTCGACCATCTGACCAGGATGCCTCCTGGACACCTCTTAGTAGAGGTTTATCAGGCATGTCCAACCAGGAGGAGACAAACAGGCAGACTCAGAACATACTGGAGAGTTTACATCTTTCCAGGACTATGAACTGAGGAAGAGCTGGAGGACATCTCTGCTGCCCTGGCTAAGCAGTTTAAGCAGATTTTTTCCCCCTGGATACAGGTACATTTTACTTTAATTAATCAACTATGCACGGTACAATGTAATTCAAACAGTAAACTTAGTTTTACATCTAGAACAGCTGTAACACATCTAATTTTCTGTAGCATTTTTTATTATTATTATAATTTTTTTGGTAGTCGCTTATTTAAAAAAAAAGGTTGGTGCTTTTAAAGCATTTTGGGAAGAGGTCGGAGTGACATTCCACTACACCCAAAGCTATCTCTACTTGGTTTACATCCAGAAGAACACAAACATAATAACAAGAAGAAAGCAAAAGAACAAATGTTAGGCACTGGATAAGACAAATATAAAATATAATAACATAAAATGTGTAAGGTATGGTTTATTAAAGAAAAAATGATGGTTGGAAAAAGACATTTATTTTGGTTTATCATGTTCATAATCAACACTCTCATTAGGAAAACGAAAGCTAAAGTTATCATTGAACAAAGAATGATTAATAGTGATGTTGTCTTTAAAAACATTATTGCTGACCTGAGGAGGAGGAAAACCATTGGACAGAAGAATAATAGTCCTTTTCCCTGAAATCTTTTAGATATATGAAGGTATTTGGATGGATTTTAATGTATGTGTGTTTGTACAATTCTTTATATGTTCTGATGTAATTGCCATATTTCTTGAATAAAGGCATTTATTAAAAAAAAAAAAGATAAGACAAATGGTGTCAAACCTGTGACTAGAAAGACTGAGATACGGCATATATTATATATGATAGATTGAAGGACAAACAAGGGATGTTGGAAAAGTGGAAAAGGTTTGCAGACCCTTATTGGAGACAATCAGATTAATTGTTTGAAAAATATTCAGGTAAAAGAAAGTGGCACTCACTACAGAGCGTGGCCTCTCGCTATAAGAACGCAGAGATACACTGCAGTCTTGGTCGACTCCTCTCCGCCTCCGATCTGACTCAGTCAGGGGAAGGAGCATGTCCATGGAGCGACTGGTGTAAGGGTCCAACTGACTGAGGGGAGATGTAGTCTGGGATAGGAGGTCATGGAACTGCCATACACACCGACACCCACACAGTGACACACACAGAATAAAACACACACACCAGAGACCACAGATTAATGATTTGAAAGCACTGTCTCCACAGGCTGGTTTCCCTGATCTACATCCAAGCCTAATCCTCGACAGAAAGAGCCTCTTCCATGGAGATTCTCAATTCTTTTTAGCCCAGTTTAATCTGCCTGGGAAATCAGCCCTCAGTATTTCACTGTTGTGAACATAATGATATTGAAGAATCTCATTCCAAAATTAGATATCCGCTGCAGAAAGAAAAGGATCCATTTTCTCACAAAATGATGTTGGTATAGAAAAACAGCTCAACCGTGCCATGCTGCTTAACTTTACACTTTAGCTCTGTCTGGATTGTTGTTCAGTAAGAAACAATAAACTAAAATATAACCACACACAGGAACAAGGGTAAACCTATTGAGAAAAAAAAAATCTCTTTGCAGACAAGAGTGACACAAAATGTGGGTTATATCGAGGGCATGTGCAGAGCTATCCTTCTTACTAAGCACATTAAGCATATCTAATCTATTAATCAAATAAGTGTCGACAGCGGTTAAATAGCAGCACTAACACTGCTGCAGTCTGGTCGGTGCTTTAAATAAAAACATCTTCCACGTTTTGGACCTGACTGTATTTTTGTGGATTCTAGAGAATATCCTAAGAAACCTACCAACACAGAAAATGTGAAATGCATTACCATAATTGGGGACAGACGACGGGACTTAGATGGAGCCTCTTCATAGGGTCTCTCTGCTAGAGAGGCAATGATCCTCTTCCTGTGGCCCAGAGGACCAACCTTAATAACCTAGAGAGGACAACATCAGGACATAGCATGAGACTTTCCAGTGCACCCTCACATCCATATCTTACATACAAGAGATTATCTAGACTAAGCTAATATAGATACTATATATTCAAAATACACTGACACAGAGTTGGTGGCAAGCACCCCTCACTGGCAGGCATCCACAGGCAAACAGAAATGACTCTCGTCAATAATTCAGCCTCAATCTGTTTTGCCGTAAGCTTGAAGTACAGCACTGTCTCCTTCTCGGGACACTCTATAATTTACGACCCATTTTTGGACATGTGCTTAAAAAACACACAAGACCTTACTGATTCATGGACGATGTGACATATGAACAAGATAAAGCATAACAGTGTCACAATGTAAATGTACACTGTGTTTGCCATTCACAGTATATTAACATTGCATGTCTATCCACACCATCTCTGTCACTCTAAACCTTTTACAAAGGCCACTTCAGCTAGTGTATCTACAAAATCCTCACAGGAGGTACAATAGGCTAATTTTATGTAGTCAAAACTCATCACCCAAAAGCTGACAATTTGCATAATTGGCTATTAACATTCATGCTCATCCAGTAAAGGTGGATGCTGAGTGATTAATGTTACATTTGCAATTATGTTACGGGTACAAAATATTCCATAACAGGCTCATATGATTCTTTGTCTGAAGGCTTCAATTATTTATTCAGTGGGAGTCGGAGGCAGAAGAGGCAACTGGTCTGTGTGCTGGATTTCTGGTGCTGTTTTCATTACAACCATGTACAGAATCCCAGTGAGACCAGTGTGCATGAGGCGTGTGAAATGAGACAAAATTTAAATAGTAATAAAGAACACCTTGGGATTATACGGGAACCAGCTCATAGATCATCTCTGTGCTCGATGCTATTTGCTGTAAGATGCTGAGGAGGATGTAGGAGATGTAATGGGCAAAGTGAGTTCTGCCAAGATGCTCAGAGGCAGTTCTGCTACTCTGCACACTGAAAGTAATGTGCCCTGAACTCACACCCCCATCTTTCTGCATCGCAGTCTGCTGGACACCATCCCTTGCACACTGCATAGACGGATATGCTTGGCTGCTGCTTTCCTGTTGCTGCTGCTGTGACTGCAGCTGTTGCTGGTTTCTGCTAATTTACCGCCACTGTTTTCATGTTTCTCACAACCAGACACACAAACAAACAGAGTGAGAAGTGCAAAA
>VUQS01045095.1:21835-52526 GCA_015108495.1 Heterochromis multidens
TCACTTGACTGAGCTCCACTGTGACATCAGATGTATCATATAACCCATGGTGCTAATGCAGCTCTGTGGCCTGAGAAATGTCCACATTTACCCCCAGGCCTACTTAATTACAGTGTATAGCCATGTTTTCAGAGAAACATGACCATCGGATGGAAAATGTAATGGTATTTTCTACTATCACTGTCAAATGAAATATCAAGTTTACTTGCAGTGTTCTTTACGGGAAACATGATAACGCTTTTAGTCAGATTGTGGACATCATTTGAGCTGTAGTATGAATATTTTAATATTAGAATCTGACTGGGGTATTCAAGAAAAAAAGCAAAATTGTGTAAAACGTGTCAATAATTTTTTTTTTTAGAAACACTTATCTCTGACATCATGGTTTTTTTTTTTGGTTTTTTTTTAACCACCAGGGTAGAAAAAAATTGAGATTTTGATCATTTATTTACTGTTTAAATAATAAATTTAGAATCAAAATAGATGTTTGCATGCAAACGTGTGTAATGCAATTGTAGCATCTCCAAGTATAAAAACACAGCATAACACCATGCTGCTGCAGTGTAATCATTTCTTGTACAGTTAATGCAACACTGGCTCCCCACATGCATAGCATAGAGAATAATGTGTGGAGGATTTAATAAGATTTGGCGAGCAACCATGCAAAGTGTATTTAGGATAAACCATGCTGTGCTTATATTAAGGATTGTTTGTCCTGGCTAAGCGACTGTATCTAAACAGAGGTCAAGTGCAGTGGCTGTAAATCAGGGGATTCAATATGGAGAAGAGGAGGGACCTCTGAATTTTACAGTAAATGAGATGACTGGGAATGCTGGGGAAAAAGTTAATGAATTTTGGCTGTCATTTGTCTTACCATTGGTGACAGACCATACTCTATAAGGGGATTCAGTGAAGGGCCATAAATTTTAGCCGGGTCATGCATTGGACAGCGGTGAGGAGGAGTTATGAAGGGGAGTGGGGAAAGTGCTATAAAGGAAGAGAGAGGATGAAAGGGTGAGTGAGAGATAGAAATAAGGGGGCGTGGAGTTACTAAGAGACAAGCAGAGTGGTGACATAAAAAGACTAATGCAGCTTGTTTGACAGGGGGGAGACAGGGTGATGTAAAGTGGAACCGACCCTTGAGATGACATGCTGCAGGTGACTCACCATGAATCGTAGGTCATCAAAGCCATTGAGCAGGAGCTTGCTCTCATACTGCGGCAGCCCCACGTGCTCCAGCCACTCTCCCACCGGCTGGTCCAGGGCTTTACCACAGGCCCCATCTGCCGAGAGAGGGAAGCGCTTCAGCAGGGAGAAGCCGTTCAGCCGGTAGCAGCGGCACTCAGAGGACGACACATGGCATTGCCACATCATCCTCGGCCAGCAGAAGCAGAGCCGAGTGCAGCAGCACCAGGCAGGGTAGGGGGGAGACAGGGTCCAGGCCGGGGGTGAGGGGCTCCCACAGTACAGGCGGGGGCCCGGCTAAACTCAAACACAGGAGGAGGATAGGAAGTGCTGCAGGCACCGCTCAAGCCCTGCAGGGGACTGACTAGGCTAATATACACCCAGTGGTGTTAGTGTGACTGACTGGAAATGTCAGGCAAGGGTGGAGGTAGTGCAGGGAAGGGAGCCCATCTGAAGCTCTGTATTGTTAAGTTATGTTGGACTGAGCCACTACAGCATCTTCCAACAAACAGGGCTCACTAAGCATTCCTTTAGTGAGCAGATGAGCAAGTGTAAAAACAAGTGCCTAGTTAGTCCAAAATCATTACAATACACCACTACAAGTCAAGAGACTAGATCATTTTCAGACTGAGAGGAAATGGAAATTATGTTTCACTAAATAAGACATTTTCATATACCAGACATTATTTACTGTGCTAAAAATATCCCCGTCACTTATTCTAAAATCAGAAACTACTCCATCAGGATGTAACACAGAAATATTCAGCTCCCCCAAAATGAATTTGTCAGGGTTTTCACCACATACTTGTAACGCTCTGGCTGAGTCCCATGGCTTCATTGGTCAACCTCTTTGAGAGCTAGGACAAGGCTCATACAATGAAGGTAGCAGCATTCTAAAGTACTGTTGAGGTACTCATGTTATTTTGGATCAAGGAATACACATTTGCTTAAATCATATTTCGTCCTTACTCCAGAGCCACACGGAGTACGGTCAGGTAGACATATTGTAAATCCTACATCAAAGAAACGTTGGCTTAGGATTTCCACAGTGTGCTGATTCCAAACTCCTCAATTCATAATAAAATCCAAGTTTAGATTCCTTGATAAAGCTCCAGGTAAGCTGTCTGCCAGAGGGAAAAGGCTCAGTGTCCTTGGTGGTGCCAGTGTTCCCTGTGCTGCCCACATTCACACTTTTCAGCAAGCTGCTGGATGTGCGGCTAAGCCAAAGAACGTGCTTCTCATCTCTCAAAGCAGTAAATCCAGGTTCAGATCCAACAGACGGCAGGTGAGCCTCTTGACTCTGAAGCGAAGATCACTGTAGGACCACAGTGCCAGTTAAGGTAGCTCCTTCCTGAGGCAGGCGCCCCCCACTCCCTCCCCAGCCCACCTGGTTCTTCCCCTCGCTGGGTGCAGCTAGCAGCCTCTGTGCTCAGGGCAGAGGTTTGCTGCATCCCCTGCCTGTCGGAGACACGCAGGAAGCGCAGATGCAGTCACAGCAGCTGCTCCTGGCTCACACACGCTACCCCTCACTCCTCACTGCTCACAGGGCATAGCGTCCTCACACTGGCTACTTCTACACAGGAGACCACCGATCTGCCTCAAGCTCAGCCACTGCCACCACGTCCTTCTCACATCCACGACAGCCAACAGACTCACTGTTCATCCCCCCCTTCTCATCCGAGCAAATCCCTCAAGCTCTTCTTTGTAACTCCCCCCCCTTCTTGTCTCTCTCGCTTCTCTCTGCTTTCTTTCTCTCGATCTCATGGCCCCATACCCATACTGTGTGATCGCACTGCAGGGCTGCCGTATGCTGCCTGATGAAGTGGGGTGCTGCTCCACGTAACCACCTCTCTCTCCCACTATATCACTTCCCCTCCCTCTGCCTCTCTCTCACTCTGTCTCGCTCCTTGCCTTTCGTTCTCAAACACACAGACAGATGCAAACACACACACTTTCTCTCTCTCCTCATCGTCTGTCTCTCTACCCCTTTCCATTATATCTTGCTCCTCTTTCTCTCTCAATAAAATGCACACATACTCATTCTTTTCTGGCAGTGTCTCTCTAACCTTAACGTACCTCTCCCCCTCTCTCCCTCCACTGCACTGATTAGAATTGCACAGAAGCACTCTGATCTTGCCAGTGCAGAAAGGACACCACCATCAAGGCGAGGAACAAGCTCCGAGAGCCCCAAATCACAGTCTTTTCCAACTAAGAATGACTAGAATTTAAAGGGATGATGGAGCTTCGATCCAGTTCTGCAGGAGCAACGCCAGTTTTTTTGGCTAACATGGGATATTGAAACAAAGACTCTGCTCAAATCCATGCTTATTACCAGAAGGCTTTAATTCATTTACATCTTACTTTGATGATAGGACAAGGGGGGGCAGCATTGATTCAAGTCAGCAGAGTTTTTAATGTACTTGGAGAAGAGAAGAGAAGAGAAGAGAAGAGAAGAGAACAGGACACGTCAAGACCTGTCTCTTCTCCATCTCATCCAGCATGACAGAAAAGAGGCAAATTCCATTATGTACTTCCAGATGCTCATGTCATGTCAACCATTTTCAGAGCACAACAGAGGCTTCTTACAGGAAAAAGCCTGCATAAGAAAGTAAGATGACATGAAATTTTTAGAATTTGTGTAAAAAAAAAAAATCAGGTCATATGTGGCATTAACATGTCTTTAGTAATCTGATCACAAGTGGATGACTCCATCTGAGTTCACACTTGGCATTTGAATGCATCTCCACAAGTATCTCAAGTTATCACTTGTAATCATATCTATTCGATACAGTTTTAATCATAACATCTCAAGGTGCTTTGTATTGTAAGGTAAAGACACTACAATATTAGAGAGATAACCCCAACGTTCGAATGATCCCCTATGAGCAAGAACTTGGTGATGGTGGGAAGGAAGAACTCCCTTTGAGCAGGAAAAGATGCAGTGCAGAACCAGACTTAGGGAGGGGCAGCCATCTCCCTTTAGTTGTTTTTGGGGGGTAAGGGGAAAGCAAAGAGGGAGAAAAAAGAGACACAATGAAAACACAAACTGTGAAAGCAAAAACTAATGACAAGACCAAATACCAGAGTCCTGCAGTTGTCTAATTTTGGAAACCAGCATCTGACTGCTCTATCGCTCAGCAGACTAGTGGAAGCTTTCATTAAAGTGCTTTTCTTAACTTATGCAATCATCCAATAGCCTTTTGCAGAAGTAATGGTTAAGAATAGCTGTAAGTGTTCAAATTGCTAAAGGCCTCTGCCAAATGCACAGCTGTTTTTCACTACTGCTAAAAGAATCAAGTGGCAACTTCCTGGGCTGAAAAATGAAGCCAACTCTGAAGTGGTAAAAAGTGTAGTACCTGGAGTAAAAAGCTTGGCTCCAAAGCCATGTCAGTCACCACAGACACCAGCCAGGTAAAAAAAAGAAAACAGTTTTGGATTTGGAGAATTTCATTATGACTCATCTGTTTGGATACAATGGATACAGATTTACCGTTAGCAGTGTGGCCACTTTGATTGTCGAGTGATTACTGGCATGGGCAAGTTACTGAACTGGATCTCTTGACTGTGTTTGTGGTGTTGGTGCATTTCTGGAGCATTTAAACAGTTCATAATGTTTCTACCTCAGTTTTATTGAGTGAAATTCTAGTATTTTGTTTATTATTAGCACTAATTAGCACATATGTGTGGTCTGTGCTTTGCACCTGTACAGTTTCAAGATGCAGCTTGCAAACCAAGCTTAGCACTTCATCCTCTCTTCCAAATATGGTCAACTTCTGCCCTAAAAAAACCCCACCACGTCTGCAGCCACAAAGCTAACACTGAAGCTTAAAAATGCAGTCTCCACAAACCAATTGCTGATGTCACAAAGGCTACGTCAATCTTTTATATACAGTCTGAAAGCCTGAAAAAGAAAATGCAGTTCAGACCACCTCTAAATGAGGTCTGAGCAATGGGATCTCAGTGCATCTTGAGTGCATTCACACCTTTAATTAGAACTGTCCACTTGTGACCAAAAATACATGTTAATGGCAGGTGAACAAGGCCTGAAAGACTTTCTCAGTCGCCTATGCAGGGAGTCCAGCGGTGTTATCTGAGTACAGCTCCAGGCAAAGCATTATTATGCAGGCTTTCAAGTAGCCTGCAATCACCTCACACATTCCCCAACGGGTAGCCAGCCAGTCAGTAAGGTAGTAAGGGCAACGAGAAGCAGTGACAACAGGGAGGCAAAGTGAAGGGCTATTGATTGAACCTTCTCTTTAATTGGCCACGTATACCTTTGTTTCTCTGCCCTTAACAATTAGGTAACAGGCCAAGTCAGGTCTCATTGACCTGTCAGTCATCCGCAAGGACTGATGCTCATCATTTGTTATCAGGAATAGAGGCTGCTATTAAATTTGCTCTGACTGAAGAGAAGAATGATGGATAGGGGGATGGAGAAAGGAAGGGAGAAGGAGAGAATGCGCAAGAGAGATAAGACGGAAAAAGACTAATAGAGGAGGAGGCGATGAAACATATGGGCAAGATAAGATGGTAATAGGAAGTAAGAAGGATTGAAGTGGACTAATTATGATTCACTACAAGATCCCACAACTCCTCCTTCTCCTACTTTACACTTTTTTTCTAAGCCTCATACCAAACTCAGCTTTTATGTTACAATATCCAGACAAAAACTGTTAAAAATACCAGCCACCCCACCCAATTTCTTCCATTCATTTGGGACAGCAACACCTCCCACGATAGTAAAACCTAATTACTGACTGACAGAGTATCCAATACTCCTTTGAGGGGGGTAACTGGGTCACTGTCTTATCCCCTGTTAAACAGGCCAAGCTGTCAAATCTGTCCAAGTGGGTTTCTGCACTGTTTGAGCATTGCGAGGTCTAGACTTGGCATCACGGAACACCCCGAAAGGCCTATTTACTGAAGAAGAGGTAGAGTGTGTGTAGATAAAGCCATGCCTCTTTATCAGAGCAGGAGAAAAACAGTAGCTCCTTGTCAACACACCCAAGCACTGGAGAAAATGAGCCGCAAAGCTGAATTAATTCAGAGAAACTGAAGGCGGACTCTTTTCCTTTGAACGTCAGAGTGTGCCTGTACACAAACCGAGCCGATGCCTCCTGTGTGCTGTTAGCTGTGCTCTCTCTCCAGGCCCTCTCTCTTTCTAAGCCCATTTACTCAGTGAACTCTTAGCATGCAATCAAGGCACTTGTGATGGGCACACAACACAAACAACATTATCTTTGAGGATTTATATGGCACAAAACTGCATTAAAATTTTGCTAGCCAAGAAAATCTGATTCTTTTCAGAAATTGCTTCGAGAAGATGAATGACCATCATTGGCTTGTGTTATGAAAGACACAGTATACAAGTAAGAAAGGTGGATGGATGAAAGTACACAAAATGGGGACAGCGGATAAGGTTTTCCTAGTTCTGTCACAATAAAAGATAAAAGTGAAATAAAGATTTACAATTTAGGTTTCCATCTTTGTGTAATCCTTCCTCTCCTACGTCTCTCCTCTCCTCTCTATGCCTACCTCCCTCTCCATGTGATTACTGTGAAGGGTAGCCGTTTGTTCTCTTTCATTACACTGTGAAAAAAGAAATATGACCTTTTTATTAAGAGACACAACAAAAAAGCATCAAAAGCATCCTGGCAACCATCAGAACTGGTTGTGCACAATCTCCGATTTAAATCGGAGCAGCAAGTGTATGACTCAGCTGAATCTGGGACACTTTCAGCATGTCATTCTTCAAACAAGGCCTATTAATAGCACACACCTATAAGTGTAGAAAAAAATCAAAACAAACACCATATTTCCTCTTACATAATGTGGAATAACTGCAGGTCTTAATTGCTTAGATAGCATTTAATCTAACACTGCTCATTGAGCTGGAATTTAAGTTAAATTTAAAATTATAAATTAGCAAGATTCTCTTAAAAAAATCTTTGATTTTAAATATAATGAATGAATACAAATGATCTTCAAAAGAACTGTGTTGTTATGAAAGAGGTAAACTTAATGATATCTGAGAAGTTTTTTTTATTATTATTTTCATTGATTTACTTTTTTCCTCTTTTTTGAAAAATTTCATTTCTAAATTGTTAGATTGCTCTGTTATCTTTAAAAGCACTCTGATCTGCATTTTCTTTCTTTAAGGGAAATTACAAATATTTTGAAATTTCACCCCATTATTACCACTTTAAAAACTGGATAACATTTATTTAAACATTTATAAATCAATTTTCTTCTTGACATGATGACTGAAAATAGAATTTAATGCCAAATCAAAACAAAACATTTATAAATGTCAGTATTTTGTGGTCAAAACAATCACTTAAATACACCAAATACCATCAACATTCATAAGAAGATGACAGGAAGATGTTACAGGAGAAATGATGACAGTTTTTTAAAATTATTTTTCTGTTTCTGTGCCATCTCTTATTTCTTTGGTCAGCAGACGCTGCACTCCATAAAGCACACTGTGCATAACTAATGAAAATTTTATTTCAATAAATCTGATGAGACATGTAAAACACAGTCCTGTGCAGAAAAACGCTCTTACACAATCCTGTACAATGAAGCCTTCTTTCTTACAGAGTATGTAATGGAGGTAGGTTTACACTGTATCAACTCAGTTGTGTTATCTAAACAAACTGAGATGATGCCAGCTGGCTTCTCCCTCTGTACTGCCTGAAGGACACTTGATGAAGCATACTATCAAATCAAGCCCTATTGAGATCTACAGTAACACGAGAAAAAAATTACAACACTGAGGGAGTTTAGCATTAGATTTCCCATGAAGTGGAAACCTTGTGAGTAATAAATAACAACAATGACGTGCCAAACAAAAGTCAGCATGAATCACTGTAACTTGTAAGAACAATAAAACTACTTTCCATCCTTTTTGAAGGTGTGTTTGTCCTAAATGTGACTAGCTACAGGGCGTAAAATGACTGGTTGCAGATGATATTACATATAATTCCTGTTCGATAAACTAATCAGTGGAACACCAGAGGCTATTTAAAGCTTTACAAATGGTTAATGAGTAACACTCCCTTAATACCCCAGACGGATTTATAATTTTGCATTTACACCACAAAGTCAAATCTGTGGAGAAAAAAAACAAAAAACACTCCAAATTCAAGTCTGTTATGATGAGAATAAAAAATACTGAAGCTTTACCTGAACTTGGTTTGGGCTTCTTGTTTTTGGATGTTTCGATGCCTGCTCCAATCAAGTTCATGAGCTTCTCAATCTGTTAAAGAGAGTAAGCATGAAACACGGGTAAAAAAAAATTACCTTACGCTAGACTGACATATTAACTCATGACTTAAAAACAGAAGGCAGAAAATCAAAATGGAGCAACATGTTGCATTAATGTAAAACACACATTAAACTCCCATGTAACCCTCCTTCATCCTACCTGAGCCAAACTAATTATAAAACAGGAACACTGAAGGAGTGGGCTGCCTGAGGAGTTAGGACTCTGCACTGCTACTGCTGGGAGTGTTGGAAAGAAGGCAGGCTACTTTGCATTGATGGATTACAAGCAATAGTCCAACGTGGACAGCAATTCAATGACTAATCCTCCACTCAGCAAAAACACAGACGGTTGATTAAGGTGAAGCGAGAATATCTAGAAACTCCAAATTATTGCGGCCTGCTGGAAATTCTGTGACCAAAGTCCAATATGCATAAACTAAGCCTCAAGAGACCGAGATCTGTTGTTGACTGTTTCAGGGAGTAACTGATTGCCCCCTCAGACCTGTGTTATTTAGGCTTCACAGAATAAAGCAATAGCTTACTGCAAGATTAAGTGTGCACAATGCTGCATGCAGGAGATTATAGAACAACTCAAAGAGGAGTTGTTTTGGGGCTTAGAGCCAAACATGTTTATTTAAGAGGACTCTGACATTCCACAGCCAAAATATATTTCTAGGTTGTTTGTTTTTGTTTATTTTGCTGGATAACTGAACAGTAGCACAAGTTCCAGTGACGTGCTTTTGGGGCTGGATAAAGTTGTCATAGCTGATATATGAAAGGCAAGTAGGACAAGTTATGAACATTATTTTTTCTCATCCCAGTAGGAATAAATATACACAGATTATACACTGGATCTGTAGCATATAGGTAATGCATTTCCACAGCTGAAGAATATTCCAGTATTTTATTATTGCACTTCACAGACTCGATTTAAAGTTTGTCAAAACTGAAGCACTAAAATGGACATGATACAGTTTTCACTGCATAATAATAAACAGCCAAGTCTTTAAACTCCACACTCAGTTTGAAACTGAGGATTTGCTAATATTCGACCGAGACAGAGAATCCCAGCTGTGCACAAAAACAGCCAAAAATGACGCAATCAGGAATAACTGGACGTTCCAGTACTTCCAGTGTTTCTTTAGTCTTCATTGTCAGAAAATATCTTTCTGAACTATGTCTGAAAAATGTAGTTTATTAAACAGTTTCTGATGCATTAACTGCAAATATGCATTATTACGTATGTCCCAAATCATCGAGAGCAAACCTGTAGGCTATGAGGGGAAAATCCCAGCTCAGCACAGCTACACACACCTGGAGGTGCAACCTGGCCTGTCAGCCAGTGAAATTTGCCCCCATAGTGATGCTGGAGACTTTTCCAACTTTAGCCAGTGGAAATAACACTCTTTGGATTGTGATCGATCAACAATTTCTTGTGCAGTTTTTATCAGAAATGTAATCATTTACGAGCTTGCTACAAGTGAGTATTTATCTATTTGCATTATTGCTAAACCACAATAATAAAAAAAAATGGACACAGTTTGACATCTTCAAGTTAAAAATTCATAGAAAATAAACAAAGATTGATAAATGACATCTTTGCATGTTAATCTAGAAGTTTTGAAATTTTAGGAAACGTAAAAAAGTAAAAAATAAAAATTTAGGACCTGGTTTTCACATGTTGCATCAGGTTTTTGTAATACAAGCTGAGATAACTCTGAAAGAAAAAAATGCTCCTCCACATCCACAGAAGACATTTAACTGAAGTTTATTGTTGTGCCAGTTTACTGTGAGTAAGATCAGTCAACTCATCTTGGTGTGTAAAACTGCTCAATTTTATTTAGTCAGTCATGGTTTTGCAACAGGTTGCCCTAAATGCCAACATAAGCCCTCAGTCCCACAAGCCTAGAGACCAGTCGGCGACCCCCTGGCAACCTAGAAAAATATGTGTTCCCTGACTAGTTGATGGCAGTTGATGGGTGAAATCGCTTTGGTCACTTGCATACTACTGGCTAAGTGGTAGTAAAACTTTAAAATGTGTGACGAGTGTTTGCTGGCAAGTCAGTGTCTTCACTACAAACTATGGGCAACCCAGCAATCTGCTAGCAACCAAAGCAACCGCAAGGAAGTTTTCAGTGCAGCACTGACTACCTCTTTGCAACTAATTTCCCACAATCGCTCACCAATTGGTCAGGGAACAAACATTTTTCCCTAGTGACCGGTGGATGCCAGTGGGTCACCAACTGGTCTATAGGCCTGTGTAACTGGGATTCTGGTTAAATAAAGGTTAAAAAATAAAAATGTTTCAAATGATTTTTATTGCAGATGCAAATTTTATTTGTCAATTTATTCATTTTGTTAACCGCTCATCTAACTTAGGGTTGTGAGCGGGCTTTGGTCTATCGTAGCTGTGGTAGGGCAAAAGAAAAGGTGCATCCTGGACAGACAGCAGGTACATTACAGGGCCAACAAATGAACATCCTTATATTGTGTATCTTTATACCATTCACTCAGTTATAAAAGAACATACTACATAATAATAACATTCAATATTCTTTAGCTATTGCAAAAAAGTGTAAATCCAACTACATGCTCTGACAACTTCAAGCAAGCCAATTAACAGGCTGGGGTCACCTTAAAATGTATGAACACAATATTGCGAATCAGGCTAGAGACTATATTTAGAAACACTAGAGTAGTCTATTCATAATCAGCATGAAGATTTTTGCAAGCCTGAAAAACTGATTCTGCTTTCACTAGTGACACCAGAGACACAGCCAGGCTTATTTGATGTAATATTTAGTGTTTGAAAAAGCCCTATGCACTTCGCTAGTGGCATCAACACTGTGGAAAAGCCTTGATTCATTTGGAAGTCAGGCACGTGGGACACACAGCATATGCCTCCAGCAATACAGACCTCACATTACTTTATGAATTAACCCAGTTACATTCTATATCACATAGACACACACATCAGGAGTGCATTAAATCTAAGCTTAAGTGCACCATTATTAAGACCTGTAACCAAAAATGATGCTTCTGAGGAAAACAATTACATAATAGCTAAAGTGCTGAAATGTCTTCATGTGCATACAGCCTCATCCAATGGATACAATTCCCCAAACATTATTTGCAAAAGAACATTTAAGGTATTTTGTGTGATTTTAAAAAGAGAAAGCTGTCATCAAATATGCTAAACATACAGCACTGTGGAAACATTGTAGCCATCAGAGGTAAAGAAAGGATGCTTTCAAAAACAATGTCATGAATAGTTTATCAATTAAGTTCATACAAAGTGCATCTGTTGCTTTTAAAACAGCATTAATTCTCCCAGGTACAGTTGTACTTGTACATAGTTTTATAGAGCAGGTAGGTAGTCCCAAGCATCTTGGAGAGTTTGTCATAGTTGTTTAGTGGATTTTGTTTGTCTAAGTTACTCCCATCTTCTCTTGTAATCCCAGACTTTTTCCATAAAATCAGGGCTTAATTCTTCGGCTTTTATTCTGGCTTTGTGTTTGGTGTTTAAAAAAGAATTTGGTACCAACTGTACTCTTACCTGATGCCAAAAACCTTTGCACAGTACTGTATATTAAAAGTATTTCTCATGAAATAGTTACCATGTGAACTGTGCCAAATGCACTTATCCGTTAACAACTAAGTCCACTTTAGCCCTAAGCCAAAGTTAAAAATGGTGGTTATGCAAGAATGACGTTACAGAGGAATTTTTACACCACAAGAAAAATTAAAGCAGTGGTTCTGCATTTGGAGAAATGTGCTTATTGGCTTTCTTGCCATGAGTTAAAAGAGAGGATCAATAAAACTCTCAAATCTGCACACTAAATATAAAGCTACAGCCAAAAACTGGTTACTTTAGGTTAGAATAAAGACGGGGCACAGGGAATAAGTAAGTCTCGCTCTGTCTAAAGTCAACAAAATCATCCCACTTGTGCCTCAAAATCTCAGTAATTAACATGTTTTATCTTGTCTCCATACAAAATAAAATGAAAGCTCCCAGGAGAAGCTTCCAAGAAGCCAGTGAAGACTTCAGGAAATCACCAGCTCCAGCCAAAACACATAGCATCCATTTCCACACTTTGGTTTTTGCATGAATAAAAAAACATTTAATATTAATTGGTGATAGAATACGCTTAACAGGTGCTGGGTGGCAGGTTTTCTTAGTGTTAGACAAAACCAAGCCAGCCATTTATACCTGTTTCTAGGTTTAATGCCGAGATAACCAGCTGTAGGCTGTTGCATCACTCAACACTGAGTGTAGCACCAATCTAACTCACATTAAGAAAATTAACACGTTTATTTCAGTGTCAGACATTTCCTCTAATGACTACTGCTTAGTACTGACTGTACACCTCACAGCTTTTCTGCATCAACACAGAGCAAAACTTAATTTAATTCAGTTTTATTTATATAGTGTCAAATCACAAAAAGAAAGATTACAAGGTAAAGACATTACAACATAATAGAAAGAAACCCAACAATACCCTAGGAGCAAGTGCTTTTCATCGCTGAAAAGAAAAAAAAAACTCTCTTTTAACAGGAAGAAACCTCCGGCAGAACCAGGCTAAGGGAGGGCAGCCATCTGCCGCGACCGGCTGGGGTGAAGGAAGAGACACAACAAACAAATCACAGAACAAAGCGCAAACTACAAGAGAGAGAAGACACAAAGCTAATTACATTCAGTAATGGTGTACAAATACATGGGGAGTGAAAGAAAGGAGAGTAGAGTAGAGGTTCTCAGTGCATTATGGGAGATCCGCCCGCAGCCTAAGCCTACAGCAGCATAACTAAGGAATGGGTCAATTACAAGCTTTATTGGAAAGCAATATTTTAAGTCTAATGTTTATAATAGAGACTGTGTCTGCCACCTGAACCCAAACTGGGAGCTGGTTCCATGGAGAGGGGCCTGACAGATGAAGGCTTTGACCCACAATGGAAACTCCAGGAACCTCAAGTAAACCTGGAGTTTGGAAGCCTAATATAGCGGTATGACTGGCATGCATCAACTTCAATTCAATTTATTTCAATTCAATTTTATTTATATAGCACCAAATCACAACAACAGTCGCCTCAACCAAGTCACGACTAACCAAATAAAGTATGAAATAATAATTTATAAGGTCACAATGTGTTCACTGATTTAGTTAAGCACTGCTTTTTCCTTAATCTGAAAGGTGAAGTTACCCTGACCTGGTAGCCTGCTCTCAGTGGGTACTAATTTGACTCAAAGTGTATTTTCTAGAAAATTTCTGGGAGCCAGAGGGGATATGATCAGGTAAGTAGATGTATTCACACTGAAATGCAGCTGATAATGCTGTTATGAAGCACTTGGAGCTTTGAGTGGGCTGTATCATAAAGAATCGGTGCACAGCTGAGTGATAGCGCTACATCAAGTGATTTACATGTTAATACAGTTTAAACTGCTCCTCAGTTCACACACATATTGCAGAAATGATCCACTCTGTGTCACCTTTTCATGCTGAAGCGCTGCAGTGAAAAAGATCTGACACTAAAGGTGAAATCATTTTTGTTTCTTTCCAATGCAAATCAACTGGCCAACTGATTTTTTGTGATTACTTAAAGTTCTTGGCACTTACTCGGTAGTCGGTAATACCTCTAGATATCATGACTTATTCCTCTCAATCTTTAATCGAGTCTTTTTCTGAAGAGGTTTTCAAATCTTTTGAATCCAAATTGTTGACCAAAGGACCAGTTCAGATCAACATTTCTTGGATTACACTTGCCACAACAGTTTTTTTCTCTGTTTTGTCTCAGAGCCTGAGACCAAATTTTTGGAAGACTGGTCTTGATTTAATTTAGGAGATTAAGACTGGAGCACAAATCCAAGGTGATTAAATAATTTAACTCCTTAACTCACCTCCACTCTATGTGGAGAATATAAAGACAGGTACTGTTGGTTCAGAGAAGTAAGATTGTTCAGTCTCAGTCTCAAAGAACAACACACTAAGTTTGCGATATGTGGCTAGTGAAGTTCAGCCATTACAATGTGTGATTCAAGTTTTTTAGCAGATTCTTTATGCAAACCGTGCTAATAGTAAATTCTTAACCAATGGCTTGGTGGTCCAGGTGAGTAAAACAGTATGTCAGGCAAGTTCATTGGCTGGCCGCCTCCCTGCTCAGGCCATTGATAGCTTTCCGCCAATCAGAGTTACAAATAAATGCTTCTGCAAAGCAACCCTCACTATACATTTCTATTTTCCTCTTGTCAGTAGCCTATTTTCACTTTAAAGGAAGCATTTGAGGTTACTGAGATAAAAAGCCTGTTCTTAGCGGCGTGGAAAACTAAGTAGGAAGGCACGACAGCATGAGCGTTTCACTTGCATGCATCTAAAATTAGATGTGTGCAGACTGAGAAATGTATTTAGAAGCATAGGTGCAAATAAAATGTATTATAATCAGCTCAAGCAGCCACGGCTTTTCCTCAACAAAAAGGTTTACAACACAGCAGCAGTGGGGATGATGTTGTAGTTTATGGTGGAGCTGGAGCCTCGCCCCTTAGACACAGCGGGCAGCAAAGAGGCAGCACCGCAACCGAGACAGTGAACCCAAGCTGAGTGAGAGATGCTGTCATTCTGGAAGTGACAAGAACAATGCTCCTTACTGTAATCATAATTAAGACCTTTGCTGTTTAAAGGACAAAAGGGTCCTTTTAAAGAAAAGCAACCTTTTACCTGCTCCCATCCACTGCAGGTTTATATAAGACACTAACAAAGTTGTTTAATTAGGGACAAGGTAAAATGAAAGTGTATATTTATGAGGCGGGCAGTAAAACTCTGATCTCTCGGTGTAAAGCATGCCTGCTGTAAATATAGAAGGAGCAGCGGTTTAACTGCGGGGGCGTGCAACACGTTGCATTTCTGCTTAGCTATGTTTTGCTGGTTCAACAAGTGTTTGATGCTCAACTCGAGTGAGCTAATTAGGAAGACATAACATCAAGTCATTTTTGATCTCTTGGTGCTGTTTTACTTGTGTGTGAGGAGTCCTGCACACTGGAGAAGAAAGATAAAAAAAATCACCTTAAAAATCTGGTTTGGGTGGCTTCACTTGTCTCCATTTTGCTCCATGTAATTATCAGCTGAAAGTCTGTTATCAGCACTGTAACAATAACTCACTTGTCTTGCTTAACAGCCTGAGATGTATTGTGCATCCTTTATATCATCTGCAAATCGATACAAATAACACATTGCTGACTTAAATCAATGGCACTTTAACATGTTGGTGACTGTGCCTGTTATCTATAAGACAGGTCTGTTATTTGGCTTGAGTTGGCCAATTTTATCTAGGGTTAGTCAACCTGAGAGTGTTGCTCTACAGTCTTTAGATACTAACTCTCATTATATGTGCTTTAGTGCCCCTGAAAAAAAAACACACACATGTGGCGCCATTCCAAGAGAGAATTTAAACCCTCAAATACTGCTGGAAACCAGGAGTTGGAATATTTTAATGTAATTAGAATTAATTCATAACTCCAGCTAGAGGCAAAAAAAATACAGGCTTAAGTCAAATTGGTGGCACATCAGCAATGAACATGTTTTTTTTTAGTCCTATTAGGTTTGACTGCTATAGCGTTTAGTTGCCGTTGGACCTGCTGGTCTGGGGACGCCGTGTAAAACATAAATAAAAACAGAATGCAATTAATTTCAAAACATATAAACTCTATATTTAATTGAAATTATTACAAAGGCAACGTGTCAAATGCAAGGTGCAATGCAAATGCAAAAAATGAAAGTGACAGTTGTTATTCTATTCAGTTGTCCCGGCTTCCCACCAAAGAACCAATCAACAGCCAAACTAGGCAACACAAGTCAGTCATGTTGTTCATGACAGTTTCAGTAGTGGGGTGACAGACATACTAAATCTTTACCACAGTAAAGATGTTTGTCCTTATCGTGTTTCTTGGTATCTTGCTGAAACCCAATGAAAAGGGTTATTGTTAGATTTAAAGGGATGTTTAAGAAGCCGGTCTTGAGGCTCGAGAATAGGAAAAAAAACACCATAGGGAATTTACCCTAACAAGTCAGCACCAGTGTACTTAGTCCCTGTACGTATGCCTTCCCAGCCTCACCTGCATGGATCCTACCACTTGCACAGGTAAGGAAGGAGTTGATCACAACACAAACAACCAACAATATAAATAAGCATAATGTTAAAAGTAATCCTGGTTCCTGCTGGCATATACCTCAAGTACGGACGCCCACATACAATTATACACGCATACATATATAATGTGCATCCCAGTATTCAAAGAATGTCATTGGCAGAAAACTGCTCTCCCATTTACCCCTACTGCTCTTATGTCCAACTGCTCAGAACCTAATCATGCAAATTTATCTTCACTAGCACTGATTAACAGCTGATTCCCAGGAAGCACATGTGGAACACAGAAGAAAAACCAGAAAAACCAATGAACAAAACATTGAATTCAGCCTAATGAACAGATCAGAGGCCTGCACCATGCATGATTTGCGCCACAGGGCGAGAGGCAGGGTACACCCTGGACAGGTTGCCAGTCTGTCGCACGGCTAACACAGAGAGAGGCAACCATTTGCACTCACATTCACACCTATGGGCAATTTTGAATTACCAATTTAGCTAACCCCAACTAACTGCATGTCTTTGGAGTGTGGGAGGAAGCCAGAGTACCCGGAGAGAACCCACACAAACACAGGGAGAACATGCAAACTCCACACAGAAACGCCTTGGCCAGATGGTGGATGGTGGATCGAACGCAGGCAACAGTACTAATCACTGTTCCACCATGCTGCCCTTTCCTGTTCAATCAATTTATTTTTCTATAACTCTTAATATACACTATATCGCCAAAAGTATTCACTCACCCATCCAAATACTTGAATTCAGGTGTTCCAATCACTTCCATGGCCACAGGTATACAAAATCCAGCACCTACACATGCAGACTGCTTCTACAAACATTTGTGAAAGAATGGGTTGCTCTCAGGAGCTCAGTGAATTCCAGTGTGGTACCATGATAGGATGCCACATGTGCAACAAGTCCAGTCATGAAATTTCCTCACTACTATATATTATAACAAAGTGGAAGTGATTGGGAATGACAGCAACTCAGCCACGAAGTGGCAGGCAGCGTAAAATCAGATTGGGGTCAGCAGATGCTGAGGCACATAGTGAGCAGAGGTCGCCAACTTTCTGCAGAGCCAATAGCTACAGACCTCCAAATTTCATGTGGCCTTCAGATTAGCTCAAGAACAGTGAATAGAGAGCTTCATGGAATGGGTTTCCATGGCCAGGCAGCTGCATCCAAGCCTTACATCACCAAGCACAGTGGTGTAAAGCATGCCACCACTGAACTCTAGAGCAGTGGAGACGTGTTCTCTGGAGTGACGAATCACGCTTCTCCGTCTGGCAATCTGATGGACAAGTCTGGGTTTGGCGGTTGCCAGGAGAACGGTACTTGTCTGACTGCATTGTGGCAAGTGTAAAGTTTGGTGGAGCTGGGATTTTGGTGTGGGGTTGTTTTTCAGGAGTTGGGCTCAGGTCCTTAGTTCCAGTGCAAGGAACTCTTGATGTTTCAGCATACCAAGACATTTTGGACAATTTCATGCTCCCAATTTTGTGGGAACAGTTTGGGGATGGCCCCCAGTGCACAAAGCAAAGTCCATAAAGACATGGATGAGTGAGTTTGCTGTGGAAGAACTTGACTGTCCTGCACAGAGTCCTGACCTCAACCCAATAGAACACCATTAGGATGAATTAGAGCAGAAACTGTGAGCCAGGCCTTCTCGTCCAACATCAGTGTCTGACCTCACAAATGTGCTTCTGGAAAAATGGTCAAAAATTCCCATAAACACACTCCTAAACCTTATGGAAAGCCTTCCCACAAGAGTTGAAGCTGTTATAGCTGCAAAGGGTGGGCCAACATCATATTGAACCCTATGGATTAAGAATGGGATGTCATTCAAGTTCATGTGTGTGTGACGGCAGATGAGTGAATACTTTTGGCAATATAGTGTAGCTGACACCCAAACAGTTGATATACAGAATGACATCAATGAGCCAGTGATGATAAAGTATGACTGAGACTGCTGAAAACTGATTAAAAAGATTAACACAACTGAAGCACTTCACCTCGTCTAACTCCCTGTTAACACAACATAGGAAATTCAAAAATATTCAGATATAGCAGGAAAATCAGCAGCTGTTCATCACCATATCTGTACAAGAAAATATAAACTGAAATGAAAAAAAACCCCAAACCCTTTTTAGAAAGCAGGAATCAAACTTTTTACCTTATTTATTTACTACCTATTTACACATAATTTTATTGCCAAAATCTGATTTCAAAATTATTATGTTTTTTTATGCTTAAGAAACACCAAAGTATTTAGACTATATGACATTAACATACAGCATAATTTTCATTCTCCTTTTTATTATCTCCTCTTAATTAGCATAGACAATATGTTACATAAATAGTCATCTGTTTACATTCTGCACATTTTGTAAACTGCAAATACACATGAACTGTTTCACTACTGCTCTAATTTCTGCATTTTAATATCTACCTGTGTAAAGTACAAGACTGTATAGTGCTGACTGGTCGATTTGAACCACACACCCAGAAAGTGGGCAAGGCAGCTGTACTTGCACAATTACAAGTACAACTTGTCCACTGTCTTTCAAATGTAAACACAATGTTTCAGCAGCACATTTGAATGAATACATTACGCCCACTTTCATCCTCTGAGATGCAACAAGTTATGATGTAACAGGACACAGGGCAACATAAGACGATTTTAATTGATGTTCTCAAAAATTTGCTTTCACCAGTATCTGCAACAAAAACTAAATCCTTCATGTTTCCTACTATTTTTTGCGAGTGCACCCCAGTCTAGAAAATACAACTCTGCCCTCTGCAGGCCAAGCTCCTCATTTCTGTGCATGTACTGCTGTGCATATATTCCAGTAACTTAAACATTCCCTTCACGTTTCCTACTGATGTTGCTCTTTCTAATCATCCTTCTGCTGTTGTTGAGATGACTTTCTCTGTGTAAAAGTCTCAGTCTCACTTGTGTTTTAGTCACTCAGTTATGTATTTAGGTATTCTATAGTTAAGTTGAGTGTCACTGGCACTGTTGCCTCTGCTGAGGTAAAAATAGTTGCTGGTAAGAAAAAAAACACCATGAAGAGATATGATACTGAGCCTTGCCTTTTATTAACTGAATCCAATTCGTTTGCCCCATTCTTTTCTGACACTGACTTTAAATATCTGTTTTTGGTTTACACAGTAAAGCACTGAAAATCATCGCTCCTGCTCCTCTGTTATGAAGCGTAGAGACTTATGTGGGTGGGTCTGCTTATTTTCCCCATGAGTTAAACTAAACATTCAGTTTTTAATGCATTGTATCTGGAATGGACACTTAGAAATCCCAAGGTCCAACTTTTTATTCTGTTAAACTGGGGCTTAAAACTGTTCTGTTTACTGCTGCCTTTAATCAAATTGCACTGTAGCTTTATTGTTGCTCTCTTTTATTATATTTTAGCTTATCTTTTTATCACATATGCTATTTTAACCCTTGGAAACTCATTCCTCTGTGGTTCTGGTCTTTACATTTTGTCTTGATCCCTTTCTAGTACATCTAAACTGAGGCATCGTCTTCCCTATGGTACCATTTTCACTTTGACACCAACTATATCTTACTGCCATTAAATTAAAGCCATACTCATTAAAAAAAAGTATGTAACTAAGATAATAAAACCAATTCGTGAGATGAAAAATTTAACATCATTAAAAAAAAAAAAGCAACTGTGGATAGATTATCTAATCATTCTAAATTACTGCTTTGCACTCAGTTATTATGTCAAAGAATAATCAGTGTGATTATTTTTCAAAAAGGTCATTAATAGATCTTGTGGGTTTTTTGAGTCTTTGGTGTTTTCCTGTTTGCATTTTTTTTTCCATGTACAGTGAACATGATAGTCTTTCTGTGCAGTGGATTTAAGGTGCAAAAGAGAAGCTTTCATGAATAAAGTTGTTGTTTATTATTTACCTGCATGTACTGTCTTCACATGGTCTGTGCAATTTTTCGAGTTCTATGTAATTCACCATGCTGCCCACTGGAGGGAAGCAAATACTGAACGTTAATACGACTGCCATGAGGGCCAGTCAGAAGTTACACCAACCAAATGTATGTTTTTGTCTCCTGGACTGGAACAGTGCACACATTGGTGAGGAATGACATTTCTGGGATTGTGAGAGATTTCTGTAGCCTCAAGAAATAAAACAGAGTGAAAATCTTTGAAAAATATTGCCCTGATTGACAACAATGTTTTGTACTATAAAGGCTTTTTTTTTTGTAATAAATCTGGTAAATTTTTACTAATACTTAACTTGGGTTTTCAATCTTAATCATCCAGAAGGCTGTGGTAAGGTGCAAACTATCCATAATATGCCATAGTTTATGCTATTAAAGTAAGTTGTCCTAAGAACTACACTGAACTCAGTCTTGCTTTTGAGATTTGCTGTCAAAATATCCTTAGGCAAGATACTGAACCCCGAGTTGCCCCCAATGCATCCGTCAAAGTGTGAGTGAGAGTGTGAATGTTAGACAAAGTGCTTAGGCATATATAAAAGTGCTGTATGAAAAGTGTGTGTGGTTGGGTGAATGAGACTTGTAGTAAAAAGTGCTTTGAGTGCTCAACTTGACTAGAAAGGTGCTATATAAGCACTAGTCCATTTGCCATTTTCTTCTTATTTTGAAACAGGAGTTATTTTCTTTATATAAGCTTTCATTTTACAAACACTGCCAGCAGGATAAAAAAAATAGTAAACCATGGTCAATCTACTGTTACATGTTTTACAAGTCATCAAACATACATATTAATTTATGGTGATTGAATTAAACTTGAAATATTACAGGACTTACAGGAATGTCACGAATACTTCAACCCTTAGTACAGGAGAGAAATATGCAAGCATGTGTGCATGGTTCATATTATGGGCCATTTACCACAATGTTTGTCTGTGCTGCTGAAAACACAATAACACAACAGTCTGTTCTATGCTGGTGAACCACACAAGACAGTAGTGTATATGCAGATCTGGACATAATGGCCATCAACATACTGGAGGAAGTGTAATATGGTGATAATAAACCTCCTCTCTCCAATTCTTTCAAAATAATCCCTCCATTCACACAGTACCAAGCAGCAGCCTCCTCCTGCTGTCCCATGGAAGGGAATGAGGACCAGTGCCAGACTTGTACCTAGTCTGCAATTCTTCAATGGGCTTTTGTGGATGCTGCCATCCTCCTCCCCCAGCCAACCCCCGGCAGCCCATTCAGGAGTGTCACATGGCACTCCCACTCTGCTCCCATCTCACAATGCGCCACTGTCATTGGCACCTCATTGACATGCACTCATAGTGATGTGCATCGGGGAATGGCGGTGCTCTTCCACTAGTCTCAAAGAAAATGAAGTGCCGGGCTGGGTGGCCAAAGTGTGGCTTCCTGGATACGGTGTTCATATTTCTTGGAAGGAAGTGCTGAAATGTGTGTCAGGAGTTGGCAGTGAGTTTCAACAGAAGTGACATGCCAACCTCCCACAACCTTTAACTCGCTTACTACTGTGAATGAATGTTAAACTGAAATAATGATAATGATAGTCTTGTTAACACCATATCATGCAATGTACGTTATAAGGTGACTGACTGACTATAGGATGAGTTACATTTAAAGTTTTAAGAATTACTAATTTTCTTTTGTTGTGTTTAGACCTCATTTTCTATGCCAATAATGGCATTTTGTCACCTGTGAGTGGATAAATAATTTTTAGCCCACACATACAGTATTTACCTTTACTAAACAAGAAACTTGTATTATTGCATAGTCTTTTACAGTTTACATATTTTATTCAGTTCATATGCTCAAGTTTAATATCAAATCTGGCATTTGCCATTAGTAAAGGTTGCTGGATGAGTGCCAAAAGCTGATTAAGTTTGAGCAGTTAAACAGCAATAAAATAATTTGAACAAACAAAGATATTCAGATAAAATCAACACATAGACCAGGGAAAGAGGAACAACATACAACTTTAACATTTGCAACATGCTAAATACAGAAAGAAACAGAAACATAGCCTAATTGCTAAAAATAATTTGTAAGAAGTGGTTTTAAAGACAATCTTATCTGAGCACCTCAGGCTGCACATACGTTGATAAGGCAGGATGAGAATCACCATAAAAAAAGAATAAAGAAAGAAGTGCCCTTGAAAAAGGTTTTGTTTGTCTGTCATTTAGCGGCAAAGGACATCACAAGTTAGTAATCTGATGGAGCATGAGTCACGTACCAAAAAAGTCTCTAAAACTCTGTTTATTAATTTCTATTGCTTTGAATTTGTTCATATAGTGTTTTAAAAATAAAACTCATTTCAGAGCAAATCTACACTTACTGTAAAAGTTAGCTTTAAATTAGCATTGATGTCTAAATGAGGTCATTTTAAGACATTACTGCCACTTATGGCTCTACTTCATTACCCTCACTAAAAATAAATAAATAAATAAATTAAAAAAAATGTAATAATTATTTGAAATTTTTAAATCTGAGAAAGACCCGAGAACACTACAGCAGACACCAATAAACAATGTTTGCTGCTATTACAACCACCCTTAAGAAAAAAGGCTCAATTTAGAACCTGCGGTGGTTCTTTACAGTAAAGACATTATTAAATCTTTTTAATTTGCTTCTTAAAATAACATATCTTATGTAAGCGTTTTATACTTAGCTGGTTAACATTGATGAGAAATATTTAGGACTTCTGCATTATCATCAACTGTCAACACTTTTACCTTCTAATAAAGGGCCATAATGTTGGATTGTTTAATGACTAATAATCATTTTCTTTTAGATATTTAGAGATACGTTACAATTATAGGTTTAGATAACAACAAATAATAATCAAGAGTTTCTTATTCTTTAATAAGGTAGCAGTTCAGTCATTATAAAATTTCACTAGTTTCTTGCTTTTAAAGCTGACATCCATCTTGCCTACAGTTATAAATGTTAGTAAGATGTTGCTAAATAGATTTTCACTCAGTAGCTTTGCAGGCTTTTAATGAAATATTTCATTTCAAGTATCTACGATAATTCATAACCTCTTCTTTAGTGATGTGCATTTATTTAGCTATAATTTTGAGGTACTTAAATACTTCAGAAACCTTAAATACCGCTTTCCTTTCATTACATTTAAGAGGGATGTCTAACATTTGTTTGACACCTTTGAGATTCACCTTGATCGGTAAATAAAATGCAAGTCAGTAAGCTTCAGTTCTATCCCTAGAAGATAAAATGCTGCAACAACACTGAGGCACTGAGCTTATTGATCAAATTCTAAAAATGTACCACTACGAGTTATTTCAAGTTAACATAAGTAAAATTTTGAAAGTGGGCCTTTTTGTTTCAAATTGTTTTGAAGTCTCTACTTAAAAGGATCTAAACACAACTTCCACAACCAAATAAAAGTAAAATTTTACAAAATTTTCTACAGGAACTAAAAAAGCAAAAGGGAATGTTCTGGCTAAATGCAAATGTGCAATACCATCCAGTTCATGTGCAATAGAATAGTTATGTAAATTCAGGCTAACATGAAAGAAGATACAAGTAATTTATGTAAGGTCTTTCCAATGTTTCATTTGTGGCCTAAAAGTCACTATATGGCCTAATATTTTCTTATTGTACCAATTGTAATTTGCAATTTGCAATTTGTTACTGTAAATGTTTTATAGTCTATCTATCTATCTGGTTCTATAGCCAACTTTCTATAGTATTTCTAAATTTGAATAAAGTCAGTAGTCCAGATTGGACATGCACCCTCTCTTGTATTTCCTGAATTCTGAATTTGCTGATGAGCTGCACGTAAACTTTTCTCCTTCTTTCTATTCATTCTATTCATTGTGAATATACAGCCATTCAGTTGATGGACACATGCTGAATATTCTTTTGCAAATCAAAACTCCACATTGTGAAAAATATTTTTTTAATTAAATGTAAAAAGCTAAGTAAATTCTAATTACATATAAGAAAGCAGCTGTGATACAATACATGATCAATAACAATGCGTATAATACAGAGTATAAAACACACAAAAGCCAATGTAACTTCGTCATGATCCACATACAATAATATAATTTAAAATAAATGTATGTTTGCTTTTTTTTCTCATAAGGGTTTCAGAATGTACAAAAATGTAAATATTATTGCTTGGTTGTAATGAAATTTACTCTACAAGTACAATATTTGTTACAAAATTCAAAGTGTTTTTATTATAACTGGATTTAGTAATACTGACCTTTTGATCTAGAGAGCAAGAGAAGACCAAGAGAAAACGTCTAAGCTTCCAAGTCAGTAAAGGCTCTTTGGGGATTTAAAGATATGTCAATGCATTAAAAAATAACTATTTATTTATTTCGAGCAGATTTTTCTTTTGTTATTTGTTTTTTTTACATGAAAATATTTCCGAAATTTCCGAGATAACTGTCACATTAATTCAGAAGATTGGACTTTTTTTTCCCCCCATGTGAATGTTATACCCTTCCGTATGGAACTTCTCTTTGTTTCTTCAAAATGCAGCAGAGTAAGGGGCGATAACAAATATATATAAATATATATATATATATATCAGGAAATGACTGAACTGAAAGTCAGTAGTTTCTAGAACAGAACCAGCATTGGTTCTAACTCCAACCATTATTTCTGAGCGCTCCTTTGCAATCAGCTACGTGACCATGTGCAGCAGCATCCCCCCTTCCCTCCATCTCTAGCATCACTCCCCTCGTACACGCTGTCCTCAAAACCTCCAGTGGCGTTGCCCGCCTCGGTCTGTGCACGCTGATCCGACCAGGAGGAGGAGGTGGGATTTATTTGCTAGTGGTGGTAGTGGGCTAGCAAACGACTACGTGCGAACCGTGCAGAGTGCCAAGCTCGATTACCACTCCCTTCAGCGGGGGTTTTTTTTTTTCTGGAAAAAACTAACATCGCCTGCCTCTTAGACAGTTATCCACCACTGTTAGCTGCTCTCTTACTCATCGTTGATTTCGGCTCAAATTAAGCAAGAATCGTGATAACCACAACAGCCAGTAGTCGTGAACATCGCAGGCCGGTGGCTGTGTGATGAGATCGCCCTGCAGCAGGGATTCGGTAACGCTGAGATAAGACGGCTTTTTGTTGCCAGGACGAGCTTCGCTTTGGATCGACCTGTCGCCTTTTTAAAGCCTGTTAGAAGAAAGACGTTACAGAAGAGCACGGCTACTACTGGGGCGGCTGGGGGGGATCGCTGGTGAGTTGATGGTGCTTGTTTTAAAATGATCCCGTTATCTACAGCTGCTAGCTCACTGTTAACCGTTAAAGCCAGCGTGCTCAACTTGGTAAAAAAGCACTGATGCTCTTATTTCCAGTTCAAAACCAGCCAAAAAATAATAGTATTACACTACATTAGCCGTCAAGTCATTATAAACAAACTTAAAAACGTTTAAGAGAAACGACTGGATGTTTATATGTTGTTTAAATGAACTTGAATGCTATTTGATTAGTAAAGGGGGGCTGCTCACGTTAAGTAACGCTATGTCATTTGAAGCTAAGCTTAGCCTGACGGCTGCTAGCTAGGGAGCCCACGCCCAGTGTGTCCCCTGTCCTATAATAAGTAACAACCACAAAGATGCCAGCCTCATGTGGATAACAATACATAAAACACTGGCTGTCTATCTGAGCTCAACCACTGACCCAAAGTAAAGTAGCTCAGGGATGTCCTGTCACTATTAAAATCGCACTTTGTGCTTTATCGCAGTGGTGCCCCCCCCTCCTCCTCCTCCTCCCTTTATAGACACACTGCAGTTTAACCATAAACCCTCTTCTTCGGTTTACCTTGGATAGAAATAACCCTCGTGGTAGCCAGTGTTTCCGGCAACACTGATAACAGTGTGTGGACTTGCAACATACCCGACACACTAATCAGTGCAAGTGGGTGTAGCTGGTAGTAGCTTATGAGGCTGTTTAGGTGGTGTGTTCATTTAGTTTATGTGTGCGTTTTGCAAATAAAATAGGTGCGATCGAAAATGAGTCATTTTGTTAGGTGAGGCCAAAAAGAAGAGCGCACCTTTATTGGCAGAAATCATGCTGGCTTTGCACTGACTTCTCAGACCTTGTCCCCCTGTCCACATATTGAGACAATGTCCCACATTTTGACTGGCTCTGCAGGACGTGCACTTTTCTAAAGTCTGGCTTTCAGTGCATGTAAAGAAAGCAGAAAAGGCTTTTTACTGTATTAAAGTGGAGGTTAGCCCGTCTAATGCCATGTCCATCAGGAAAAGAACTCACCAGAAAGTCACAAGCTTTCCAGGTTTTGGTGAATGTGATGGAAACTACCACAAAGGAAATGAAGAGACATTTTATGCTGGGGAATACAGTTTTTCTTCAGTTTCACACAAGGGAAAATATGGCGTGAAGTGACACAGTATATGTGCGTCATAACCGGCTTAAAAAAAAAAAGTATGACGATCTATGAGTGCATCCCACTGAAATCCACCAGTAATTACCAGACAGAACAGCAGCTGAAGTAGCAGTGAAATAAAAGAGAATACAGGAGTACATAAAGGTTATGAGACCATAAAAACAAACTTCAGCTTCCCTTTAACCTTATTGTATTTACTCAGGAAGAGAGTTGGAAAAGTTGCTTTCAGATCTAATTTATTTGGCCTTTACATGCAAATCTGGTAACCAGACTGATATTTTTATTTTTCAGACTACCTTTCAGCATTGCCCCATTCGGGATCTGGTCACCCTACCTGTACATATGACTGTAATCGAGGAGAAACTGTTCAGTATTCCAAGAAGTTAAGGAGCTATTTTATTATATGTTCCAAAAGGATTAGTGAGCCACTTAGCATCTGTATTAAACATTATTTTTAGCCTTTCTCTGCCATTACAGTATGGTGAATGGGGGGTTATGTGAATAGTTAAACACCTCATAGATGAGTGTGGCAAAAAGTGTGTTAAACTATCTTTGTGCTTACTGCATTTGTGAGCTCTAAATGCAGTATTGTAGTATTGCGCCGACTCATGCAAATCCGACTTTCAGCTGTGGTCACAGCTGTGAAGTAGATAATTCGAGACAATGTAAACTGTCTCAGAAAACACTGTAATCGTCCACCCATTCTAGGAAAAGAAAACATTCAATCGCAGCATTGAACAGTTTAGATTTCAACCTTTCCCTGACTTTCAGGGGTCTAAGAATAGAGGGCTTGTGCATGCTGTATAAACTGTTGCTTTGTGACTTTGGGCTATGAAGAAAAAAAAAAAAAAGGCTTGTGCCAGAAGTCTGAACTTGTTAAATCTTTAGACCTCTTCGACCAATGCTACTGACAGCTCTGTGCATGTGACTGCACGGTATGTCCAAAACTGAGTAAAAATGAGTCAGTATAATTTTCATTTCCTCTACAATTAAGGCAAGCAAGGAAACTTAATTTGTACTGTATAACACAGAGAGAGACAATAATGAAAAGTTTCAGTGGCTGAATGCCCTCCGTCATAACCCAGTCCCAAAGGTTTCATTTGAGACAATATTGATAAATACTAATAGATAAATACTTTGCAACAGGAGCATAAGCAATCTAAACAATCAGTCAATCCTTAAATGGATTGGTTGTATATTGCACTAACTAATGTGAATCCCGATTAATAAAGCGTATTTTAACAGCCTTTATGTCTGATTCTGTGCGGTGCAGTTTCAGGCATAAACAAGAAACAAAAAACATTCAGGCAAAAGTTTACTAGAAAGAAAATGTAAATAAAAATTATGTCAAAAAAGGCAGGAAACAGCCCATGATGGTAATCGCTTGTGAGTCTTTAAAAATCTGTGTTACAGGAAAAATTGTGAGTTCAAGTATACACACTTACAGTGTGTTAAACCTTTTTTTTTTGAATACTTTGCAGTGCCAAGAAAGCACCAGGCATCTGTTTTCACAGCTGTTAGTTTGTACTTCTATCTAGCAGCATTTCTGAATTATTTGGGATAACACTACTTTTATATTCATTTCTTTAGGTAGCTGAATGAAGCAAAGTGAAATGCAAGTCAGCATAAAAAACAAAGCCATTTACCTACAAATTAATGGTGCAACCCATTACATAGAAATTTTCCATGAGGGAAGGAGTGGAGTCCATGCCCATTTACTCAGAAAGTGGGGTGTTTTTTTTTTCCCTTAAGGGCTCCTGGTGATGCAACACTGGGCTTCTGTAACAGTAAGGTGCTGGGCTTCCTCTTACTTCGCTGTCTGACAGAGCATTAATAATGGTTGTTCTGCTTTTTAAATGCCTTCTTTGAAGACTCACTAGATGCTCAGAAAAACTGGGCTCATCTGTGTTACAGATACAAAAACACCCTCCTGTGATTAAAGCGATTACTTACACCCTGATGGCCTTGATGAACGCTTCCTTACAGTACGTTGTTAATGACAGCATGGGGACTATAATTTATTACTGCATGTGTGTTAATGCTTGTTGTGTAATTGTCCAGTTTAACAGGAAATGAGCATCATCACATTAAGCTTGGGAGCCCCCTCCCCCTGCAAGGGCTCTGGTCTCTTAAGGGAAAAGGTTAAATAGTCAAGTGACATAACAGATTTTTAGTGTATCCTTAAAGCCTGTCCAACATATTCCAAATATTTTTCGGCCTGGAAATATAAGCTCGACGGCTGCGGCGCTTGAGATGTAGGTGATCCACGAATCCTCCTGTACCCTCCTGCCCTCGCGTACAATCAAGATTTATTTCCATCATAATAAGCCTTCACAAATGATCACCAATTTAATAATTTTTCTCAAGTATATTAGACAGATATTTTTGTTAGTGAATATATGGTGAACAGATATACTTATGATCCCCTTTTGCATTTCATCTAACGTTTGATTCTATGCTCTTTTTTAAAAAGAAAAAAAAACTCTTATGTTTCATCCACTAATTATTCAGTTGTGGCTCTTGGCCTCAACTCAGAGCACTAAATTCACTTCAGTATGGTCTCACTGATGCTGATTATGGGTTCATTAAGTAGTTTTACAGTTGGTTTCCTTTACAAAAGGTGCACTTGACATAGGCTGGTTGTTGATTTCCCCTCGGTCAGTAACAGATAACGCTAAGAACTGATATGACTTCAGCTTGTTTTCATGTTTCTACTTGACTTACTCTCCCTCACATGACTACAGGTTATTTATACTAACTGTGACCCTGCACTTTGCAGACCAAGGGTCCCGTTTCCCTAAAGTAGGTAGTTGTGAAAGGACATTGCTTGTTACCATTTAAACACGATCTTGTTCAGTGATCCTACTTAGGTTATTTTTTAATGAAATAATGTGCCGCTGTTGATTTTTAAAAGGGTGGCCACTGGGCAAACAAAAGGTCCAGAAGTTTAAAATAAAATGAAGAGCAGAAAAGAAAGTAAAACTTTCAGTTTTAACAGTCAAATGGAAACTGGTTAATGAGGTGACATGGAGTGCTGAAAGGAGGAAAGAAAAAAAAGAAACTGCAGAGAAGCGTGGGGGCAAGAGTGCTATGAGACAGCTGTGTGTGTCAGTTCTCTTGTATTTGTATCATCTTGTGTTACTATCAAAGTCCACTGAGGAACGACGAGCTTATGGCGAGGGAGAGAGACAAAAATGGTTAAAAGAGAAGAGAGGGTCATAACAAATGTTTAAGTATTGCTTCTGTTTAGATAAGGTTAGCTTAATTCTAATAAACTGCTGTACAGTATATTATTCTTTATTGAATGTAGTCCCAAATAAACATACTCTAAAAGCTTGCATTAAGTAGGCAGCAGATTTCCACATTTAGAAGCAGCAGTATCAAGACCAAACCGAGTGAAAAATAACAACTTAGCACTGAATGTTAAACACCATGGGGGGGAAAAAACACTAAGGTAAAGTCTTTTGGCAGTGGTAAAGGAGTGAATTACAGTGGGTTTTCTTTTAGCAGTGCATGACCTGACTGGTGGCAGAGGATAGGGTTGGAAGCTAACAGAGGCCCTGGCACCTGGTACACTGAAAGTGAAGGAAAGCTGAAAAAACTTGTAAACAACTGAGCTTTTGGGGTTTGAAAATTAAGCCAAAGCACAAGTGCCAAAACCTGCCAATTCTCGAATGGCCGCTTGATGCTGGCTCCAAAAGTGAGTCAATCCCTATAGACTCCCA
>VUQS01045098.1:0-12184 GCA_015108495.1 Heterochromis multidens
ACTGAAGGTTGCCGGGGGGTTTCCATTGTCAGAGGATTAAGCGGGATAGGTGCCCAGAAGAAGGTAGTTAGAAGCTAAGCGAGTCTCCTCGCCACTGGCTTAAACTAGTCTCTGTTCACCTAATAGGGTAATACCCATGGGAGTGGAGACTCTGACCCATTAAACGGAGAGCTGGTCCAGACCTCCTGTACAGGGGTAACTGAGATCTAACAGCTTGGCGTCCCTGGGTGGGCTCAAAAAGAGAAGAATCGAGCTCACAAAGAGTGGCAGCGGAGAGACCAGTGCTGTCAGCTGTTGAGACAACCCAGAGAAGGAGTGGAGAGCAGCTACAGCCTAAAAGAGGGTGTGCGGCTGACAGGAATCGACCTGAGCATCAGGCTGAGGTGACCACTGCTACAAGAAGAGGTGTGCAGCTGAGAGAGCATCGGCCCGAGCACTGGATCAAGACGGTCGACTCGACAGGAGAGATCGTCAAACATACAAGACCGGTGAAATGCAAGCAGGGAGAACACAGCGTCAAGGGAGGATTGACCAACTCCAGAAGTCGGTGTGGGGCAACCGGATCAGCCGGCCACTCATCCCTTACTCAAGAGCGCTACAAGAGGCTTTGAGAGGTCGATAACTCGAGGCGACAAAGACTACAAACCAAGGTGATTTCCAGAAGGATGCTGCAGTAGAAGAGCAGACCCTCGAGGAGCAAGAAAGCTCTACTCAGTTCGGAAATACAGAGGGAACCCCTGTCTCCTCTGAAGATTCTGAGGGGGCAGAAGGGACCCACTAGCAACTATGTCGAGTGATACTGCTAGGCGAAGGACTCAACACCTGGGATGCCACGGTCCAAGGTCACCTCAAAGCAGTAAATCCAGATAGAAATCATGAAACTATGAAGACAGAGACAGAGGAAGAGACACTATTCAGTGGATACCTTTGGTAAAGAGATGGTTGTGGTGATAACCAGCCCAATTGAGGCGAAAACCAAGGCAGAAATTCTGCAGTGGATAAAGTGGTGGACCGCGACCGTCAGAGCATGGACCTGTGGACGAGTGAGCACCCTGGTAAGTCCATCTAAAAAGTATGACTCTATTGTAAAGATGCTAGCCCGTGAGACAGGAATCGCCTATGTGCTGGTGAATCCTGAAGCTAAGGCAGCACCTTTTTATGAGGATCACAAAGGAGAGATAATCAAGTTACATCAAAGCCGACACTACCTGAAGCGGCAGTTTTCGGAAATGGAAGATGACCGGAGAATATTAGCAGACAGGGAGGAGGAAAGAGAAGAAAGAGAAGTAGGAATAACCCCCTCTTCTATATTGGCAGGACCAAGTCATCAGGCCCTTCCTCCTCACATGTCTGCCCTGGCAACACCAATAATTCAACAAAAAATGCAACAATTACCAAAATTGAAGAAAAAGGACTAAGAAGATCAAAGTAAATATGAATGGAAGAAACTGCTGGACAAGATTCCAGCAGGAGCTAAGGAACTTCCCAACCAGGATGGAGTAAAAATATACTACTGGGTTGGGAGCCCCTGGGATATGACGGGAGATGCACTGCTCGTGTGCACAGATGCTGAGTTGAGGCTCCTTAACAAAAGGTTTAGAAATGCTTTAAACATCAGAGCAGGCGACGGATAAAAGCAAGAAATCAGAGATCGACTCAAGGATTGGAACAGATGGCCTGCAGGGGAACGACAAGCAGCAGTGACAAGTGGGGCAGATTTGCCTTACTATGTGGTGGTGCATTTGCCTATCCTGGAGTATGTGGGACAAGAAGGACCCACTGAACATCAGAAGAAGATGATAGCTACCCTGGAAAAGGGGCTCAGCAAAGCAAATGAAATGGATTGCAGAAGAGTCGTCATGTGTACGGACGGCCACAATAAGAAAGAGACTGGGCAAAAATGACATCCACATCCAAGGCAAAAACCACTGCTGTACAAAAAGGACACAAAGGCTCATCTCTCATTTGCCAAATAACATCTTGATGATCCCCAAGAAATGTGGGGAAATGTGGGGAAATTTTCTGTGGACTGACAAGACAAACATTGAATGTGGGTGCTGGAGCCTATCCCAGCTGTCACAGTGTGAAAGACAAGTATACCCTGGACAGGTTGCCACTCTATCAGGGCTAACACAGCTAGACAGACAGCACATTCAACTCACATTCACACCTATGGTCAATTTAGAACTGCCAGTTAACCTGGACATTCAGATTGGGGATTTTAGACTGTGGGAAAAAGCTGGAGTATCTGAATGTTCTCCCCATGGAAGCACAGGGAGAACATGCAGACTCCACACAGAAAGGCTCCAGATGGCCAATAGATTTGAACCCTGGACCTTCTTGTTGTAAGGCAACAGTGCTAACCACTGCAACACCTTCTTGTAGTTGAAACAATATTAATAATAATAATAATAATAATAATAATAATAATATCTAGCAGACAGGTATATTGTTATAGAGGGTAATATCATGTGTTATGAAAGCTTTCCCATATTAATATTAGAATTTCCAATATTACAACTGTATAGGGGAATTTTTTACTAAGTCATCCATTTGGATATTGGATGACTATTGGATACTGGAAGTCACAATGTGGCCACATTTTAAGTGGCTTAAAGTGTGGCAACTTTGACATGTTTCCTTACACAGATCGCTGTAGTGTTACTGTCTGTGTTACTGTCTCTGCTTGGTTGCTAAGCTGCACCTTTGCTTATTCACTGAATGGGATCTTTAGTACTTTAGTTTGTGGTGTTACCTTATGGAACATTTTAATGGAATTATCTGATAAATTATCATCTGCTGTGTGGTGCAGACTATCTAGGATATTTGTGCTGTAGTTTTGCTGAGATAAATTCTAGTATTCTATTACTTTTGAAGTAACTGGCAGGTAACTCAGTATTTTTTACCTGTACATCAGTACAGTTTATACATGGAGCTTGCTAACCAAGCTTGCTACCATTAGGTGATAACTTATCCCTCTACTCTTTGAACTAAATGTGGTCACTTCTGGCTCCAAAAAACAGTACAGTGGTGGCCAAACCACAAACACTGAGGATTAAAAGTATGGGTCCAAAACCAATGAGCAACTTGCCCTTTTTTTGCTAATATTTAATACAGTCCTCCTCCTGTGTATATAGTTACCCCTTGGCATTTTTGTTTCTATACCAGACTGCTACCTTCTGGGAGAAAATGTGATGACATTGATTTCCTTATGATGAATTGTATCTTCTTTAGTTTAGTTTGTTTGTTGCTGAAGACAACCCTTGCTTTATTAATTGCACAGTAAAAAGCACATTAATCAGCATATACTGTATGTGTCTTTTAGAACATTATTCTTGGGTTTGGTCAGGAGCAAAAAACTTGTAAACTTTCATACAGACTGGATTCTAAAGCAATGTTTTGTCACTTAAAAACACAAACAAACAAAAGGAGGAAAAAAAGGACATTATTGGGTAAGATAAATGAAATGGGCTATCACCTGTTGGCTACGCCTTTTATTGTGGTAATTTAAATCTGATTCCTGTAGATTAGTAACTATGTGGCAAACAACAAAAAGCAAAATGATGAATGAGATTGATAGAACATTGCAGGTTGATTTGACAACTGTTAAATAAGCCATTTTCTTTGAATATGATTTAAAAATGTCATAGACAGCAAAACAAAGCCAAATGGAGCCTTTCCCAAAGAGAAATCCACCAATATTAACATGCTGCCAGGCTGAATGGTCCATATGGTCCATCAAAGGGAAAATACAGTGGCTGCATTATTTTTGTCCAGTGCTTGTTCTCTAAGTAATTATAAAACAACTGTTGGAAAAATGAATCTACAATTTTGCATACTGCCCACACGTTACCCTGCAGTCATTTAAACAGAATTCAGAGTACACAGTAAATCCACTGAGTGCAATTTCCTAACTCAGTGACAAAGCTGCAATCCTAAAGTAAGTGACAAGTGTTTCTTACAGACATGCATGAGGCATTCATCACACAAATCAGGAACAGCGTTATTAAGCTCAAGGGGAGAATCTCACACACGGCAATCCTTTCATTTCCTTTCAGCCCTCTCTGAACTAATGAAGAGTTATTACTGAGGTTAGTCGACCACAAGAAAACCCTGTCGCTGTCTCTCTGAGTGAGGAATTAAAGTTAATTGACTGTACCAGGAATTAGGTGTAGGCCACAACCAAATCAGTCTGCTGTTTGAGGTGCAAAGCCATCCCACATCCTCAAATTGAAGTACAGTATTACTTTCAGACCATGTAACGTCACTGTCCTCTATATTTTTGCAACTTTGAACACCTGGTGGCAGTGACGCAGCTGCAGTATGTTTTTCCTTTAGTATCAGTATTTCAAATGAGTTTAGAGCACAAAATCCCAGTTTTTAAATTCCATTCCCTGTGGATGATAATTCTGTAGTTACCCAGATGTAATAATCAATAACTCATTCCAGTGTGATGGTTTATGCTCCAGTGCCATGTTGCCAACTCCTCTGCTACTGATAAGACTGCTGAATTAAAACATACTGACAATCTGCTGAAAGACAACAGAACAATATGTGTAAGCTGAAAGAGTACTTGAAAAACTGTTTAACTTCAAATGTACAGATTTATCAAAGCATCCATCCATTTTCTTAAGCACTTATCCAACTTGATATCATAAGAACCTATCCTAGCTGACATTGGGCAAAAGGCTCGGTGCACACTGGACGGCTTGCCAGTCCATCACAGGGCTAATGCATGAACAGACAATGGAATGGACACTGGGACATTTCTATAGTGCTTTTCTAGTCTTATTGACTATACAAAGTGCTCTACATTACAACCAAATTTACCTTTTCAAGCATATATTCATAAATATTCTAAGTATTTGAACACTTTATCTAACTTGCATCCCCACTGACGGCTGATTTAAACCTAACATGCATGTCTTTGGACTGTGGGAGAATCCTTAGAGGCATAGGCAGACACGCAAACATGCAAACCACTACACTAGTAGGCTGCCATATAATAAAAAAAATGTAGGTGGGGTCCGGTGGGAGTTGAAAAATATATATATTTCTGAAAGGTAAGTATTCGATTGCAAGTATTAGCTCTAGAACTTCTCAGTTATCCAAGTAACAGATGAGCGATCAAAGGAAATCTAACTGACCGATTAAACTGTTCTTGGTTTCACTGTAGAGTACTTAGACCTACATATGCTAAGTATATGCTACTGGCAGGATCAAACAGGTAGCCCCTCAGGCAACTGTCTGACTAGGAACACACTGGAAGCTGCCGAGCCCTCTTACTGGACAACGGTAAAGCAAAAGCAGCGGGGGTGGACTAGCAGAAGGCTTTGGCACCTGCAATGAAGGAATGTGAGGGTAGAATCCCTTGATTCCCCTCATGTAGGTCCCACAGAGCTACAGGCAACCCTGCAGGCTGGAGGTACCAAGTGTCTGAAAGCAATGGTGAAATGCCCTCCAATGGTGGGCCAGGTCCAGGTTTGTTAGTTAGTCTTCAAGAATTTTTCTCTATATATTTATTGACCAACCTAGTCTACATGTCTTATTTAAAATTAGTACTGGTTGTGTCAAAGACGTGGTGTACTTACAACTAATTTGTAAAAAAAAATAAATAAATAAAAATTAAGAATTTGGAAGAATTGAATTTATGCTTTTTCCTGAATTTATATTGGATTCTAACAGAGAAACACTGATACACTGATGGCTACTGGCCTTTCTAAACTAGTCTAAGGTAGTGAAATGTTAGAGCCGAGGTTTCTCATTAAGAAATTCTTCTTCCCACTAATGACCAAAAAGTTCATGCAACTTGACTAAAAATAATGGACAGCCTGTTTGCCAATGTTAGATTGTTTATAGTTATTCTAGAGATTATATATAATTGAAGCCAAAACCTTTCCAAAAAATTACCAACACACTCTAATCCTGAATGCTTTTAAATATAGCAAACTACAAGGTGACTTGTGACTTGGAAGAGCACAAAAATGTGACATGCAGTAGCTTCTTTCAGAGGCCAAAGGTTGACAGTTTCAACTTCCAAGTCAGCTGTTCTCTCCAGGAATTAGCCAGGGTCCAGTTAATCCTCCACATCATGGACATCAAGAAGGTTTCAACTTGTTCTGTCAGCCCATTACATGAACACTTATATTAGCAAGTACTATATCTTCCAGCTTTCTATTTATCTATTCTAACTACCGCAAGCGGTCCATTATTTTATTCTCAGGCCCTGCAGGATAATATATTACATTAGGCCAGCCAATTTAGGCTTTTGAAGGTTGATGCAAATACTGTTTTAATCAATATGTCCCCCTAAAATGCATTTTTCCATCTGTCAAAGCATATGCCTTTGGGAAGTAAAGTTCATTTATTTATATCAGCTTGCTATGCTGCATAGTTAAATCATTTCTATAGACTGAGACCTGGGAGCATTGCAAACTTTTAGGTTCTTCCACTGCTGGAAAAGCAAAAAGAAAGTGAAAAATACAGATTCTGTTTAAACTCATATGGGATTTTGAGGGGAATTTTCCCAGTATTTTTAGACTGCACTCAAGTTTTGTTTTGACCCTTTCAGAATATACTGTTTAAAAGCAACTTAAGGTAAATCTAGATTACAGTGGTTGAGTCCCTATAGCAGTAACCTTTTAGCAGTACTAACTGTACTGTATTCATTCATAAATTCTGTAGTTATGTATTTAAGCACAATTTTTATGGGGTCTCTGCTTTGAGTATTTCCTACTTACTATGCTATATGCTACATGTCAAAATGCAGTTACTTGGTGGCTCAACATTTTACATATTTATACTGTATAAACATTTTTGTCTTCTACCAAGTAATTTTTGTTAATTATTGGCATTAATGTTTCCTTTTTTGTTTTGTTTTGTTTTACAGTGGGAATTTTAATAAAAGTCAGTTGCTTTCATTAATTTTGTTGAGTAATTATTTTTTTTTATATCCTCTTTGTATTTTTAATATTCTCACACTTGGTCATAGAAATATTCAAAAACAAATGAATAACCACAGTGAAGATTAACTTCACAGGTAACTTACATGCTACTTACATGTTAATAGCATGTTATCTATTAAAACATTTTTATTTTGCAATGCTCTCAGAACAGAACTTTTTACTTTATTTGAACAGTAGTTTTGAGGAAACAACACAGGCAGACACATAATGCAACGACACATTATACACATTCATAAATGAAGAAAAGCATGTTCAAGAGTGAATGCTGACACATAAATATAACCTACTGAAGACTTCCAGTGAAATAAGAGAATGTAGCTTCATATATTTTGTAGCCTGTTCCATTTGTAACCAGTATTTTCCTATTTCAGCATGAATAACAGGTACAGCCAATGTTAAAATGTCCTGTGACTAGACATTGTAAGTACTGTGTTTACTGTGACAAGGGAACTGGGCAATTTTCGAAGTAGAGCTTAAACATAAATATTATGCAGTGCTGCTCTCTCCTAATTGCCAAGGAGGACCATCCCACATTTCATATGAGATGCAGTGATGAATTGGGAAAGGGTCCCCTGTGAGTCATCAGCTTCATATCACCATGCATATCACCATAATTGAGTGCAGACAAAATTGTTGATTGTACAGTACAATGACATTAAGACTAGCAGAGGTCAAACATGATTTGGATCTCTATAAAAATCAAATTTTTGCCTTCAGTCTATCTAAAATATAGAAAATATAAAATACTATTATCTGCAGAGATATTGTTTCTATAAAAAGAGGTCCAAGAATGGATCCCTGTGGAACGCCTGTACTAATGGTAAGGGGGCTTGACTTGAACTCTTTAAACACTACTGTGAGTTCTACCAGAAAGGTAGCCTTGAAACTATTTAATACACTGAATCATCTAAATCAATCAATCAATCATAAGTTTATCATTAGAATTCTGTGATTAGCTGACTCAAACATTTTGGATAGGTCAACAAAAAGTGTAACTAAATGTATATTATCAGTTGCTTCTGTGATATTGTTGAGTAATGTACACAATGCAGCCATTGCTGTGTTGTGACATGATCTAAATCCTAAAAATGTAAAATGTTGTCTTCCTGTTGACTGCAGGAAGACTTTTAGTTTAGAATTTACCAAGGACTCAAGGATTTTTGACATGGCCATTTTGATATTGGGTGATAATTATTTAAGTCACTTGGATAATGACCTCAATCTAATTGTAGAATTTTACACATTGCAAGTTATTAGTTAAAATATGAACTATACAAGCAGCAGTTAAGTCAGCACTAAGGCAAAGGAGGGAAAGACTAGCTATCAGTTATTATAAAAGTTATCATCAACCTTAGACTTTTGGGGGTTTAGAATAACCAGTTTACTATAAACCTAACCTGTTATACCTATGGGTATAAAAGAAAATGTGTTTCCAGAGATTGAAGTACTTTTGCTTGTTATAAAGCTTTTAAACTCTTTTCACTTCTAAGTAAATGTTCTGAATGCTGTTTTTCTTCCACCACAGAGCCTCACAGATATTTAGTCACTGAGGTGTAAATAGGATAATCAAGTGGATAAAAACTGAATTCACTCCATTGCAGGTTTTAAAGAGTGGCAGCTGGCAGATTACAAATGGACAGCACTGGCTAACAAATGAGCAATCAATATCATGGCCTGTTTACTAGCTATGCAAGTCTAACTCACCTACAAATATAATTGCATGGACTCAAACCTACAAACTGGTCAGTTTTGAAGAAGGACAGCTCTCTGACACAGCAGGGCAAATGCATGAATAAGCTTTTTAAATGGACTTCTCTTATTTTTAATTTATCATTTTTAATTTTCAGAATTCAGCACACATCTATACAAAAATGTTTTGAGCAATTTAATTCCATACTTGACGGAATTCAGAGTGATCCCAGCCATCTTCTGTCTCCTCACCCTTTCTGAAGTAAGTTCTCGGTAGCATGCTTTGTCTGTCTACAGGTTTTCCATGTGTAATGTTGTCAGTGCATGCTTGGGCTTTTTCAAACAAGGCTCTGAACTCTGCAGCAACCTTCTGTTTCATCACTCTGAATCATTCATTATTCCTTTGTGAGCAAAGACCTGCAGGAGACTCAGCTGTGTTATAAAAAGATATATCAGATTTGAGTCGGTCAGCCATGTGTTTTAGGGCCTATTTTCTTGACAGTCTGCTGTAAGAAACATAAAGATCAAAGTAGGAGAAGCACTGGAACATAAATGAGTATCGACTCTGCAGAAAGGCAACGACAGCTAAGGCTAAGCTTATCGTGACAATCTGTCATTTTCACACATCAGCCTTTCCATTGCTGAAAAGCAAAAGTCTCACTCAGCTGAGAAACACCCAGTTCATTAACCTGCAAAATAATTGCAACTGCTTACTGTATATCATTAGCATTAAGCTGAAATCCTTGGGGCGGGCTTGGCTGTTTGTTTGCTGTGGGCTCAAACATTCATGCTCATCCTGTTGAATAAACAGGCTGGGATTATCCCATCCTAATATGCTAACTGCTCCAGCAACAACCTCAAATAGATCCACTAAGAAGCCCTGCTCATCAAGAGCATTACAATATTTAGTCATTCATACATACATAAAGACATGTGACCAGCACTGAAACTTGTTCAAAAATAAAGTACAAAAAGCAAAAGTTCCAAAATATTTAATGGGACAAGTTTTAGGTATGTTACATAATTATTCTTAATTCCTTGCATTATGAGCTTGGTAGAAGGTTGCAAAAGTGTGAATAAAAACACTTCCCTCTTTGCTGATGAGAGTGTTAATGTGCATCATGGTCACATGACTAACAGTAATTTCAAAATTAAATGAAAGATACATAAAGATATGGATCATTTTCTCTTGCAGTTTTTAAATGTGAAAGGAAAAAAACTCTGCAGTTTATATTTTGCTGGAGTTGCTGTGTAGACTTGAATGCAAGTTAGAGATCAGCAAAAAAAAAAACTAAATACACTGAACTTTAGTTTGTCATTTATCCTTCACTATATGGAACTAAATGACAACCAAATGAAGCACAACACTGTTGGAATGAACATGTGCTTTATATATTACAGACACAGTGTAAAGGTCAGCATTGTTTTCTCTTTGTGTCATTTGCATAATTTCCTTTGTGTGCAACAAGCTGACCATAAAACTAGAAGTGGTAAAACCAACTAGTGTCCATTTTATTCCTGTTTTTTTATTATTTAATAACACAAAATGTGTCATTGATAATATTCCAATTGATCCTTGTATTTTATTTATTTAGCTGATCTTTTTTGCTGCATTTGTCCCTCAGTTTGCAGGTCTAGCAGCTGAATGGATCGTTTCTGTCCTCTAGTGGAGAAATAAGGAAGGGTGCAACCAAAGCCACTGTTGACTATTGTTAAGTATTGTTTATTATGGGCCAGTCTTACCTCTGTAATTAAATAGTCACATTTTGGAGCTTTTGCCAATAATTATTCCCTTTCTTCACAAATGTGGGAAATACATTCATACACTTTGTGGACTGTATCATGTTGGTTACATGACCATTCAATAATCCCTGTATACTGTAGGTGGATATTTTTAGCCAGTGCGCCATCACAGCAGGCCTACAGTAAATGCCTCCATACATCTAGAACAGGAAGTCCCTTTGGGACCAGGATAGAGTGTGGGAGGGCCTTTGGGATTTAAAGCCTCTGTTTTCACAGTTTCCGCTCAGCTGTGCTCTGAATAAGACTGACCCACAAAACATAATAATTAACAGCAGACTGATACTTTCTCCAAGCTTATTATGAAGTTGAAACCTTGCTTTCCATAAGGTTAATGTGCTTGTTTCTTCCACCTCATTTATCTTCTACAATCCTACTTCCCAAAAAAGTTGAGATGTGTAAATCATAAATTTACATTAACAGAATGCAGTGATTTACAAATCATTTAAAACCCTGCATCTAATTTACTACAAAGACAATGGCTCAAATGCTAAAAGTGATCAATATTTTTTTTTTCTTTTAATTCTACTTATTTGGTATTTGATACCAGTGACATGTCATGACAGCAGCATGTTTACCACTCTGTTGAATCACTTTTCTTCCAGTAACACTATAAGTTACAAAACTTATAAGAAACTTGTAGTTTTTTGCTGTAGTTTGAAAGCAAATTGGTTTTTCATTTGTGCTTGATATAAGACTTGTCTACTTTGTCAATTTTTCATAATGCATCAAATGTTTTAAATGAGCGACAAGGATAGACTACAGGCAGGAGAATTTAGACCCTATAGACTGTTATCTACATGCAGATACCAGTTGTCCAGTGCATGCCATGGATTTTCAGTCAGATCAGGCTTCATTTATGTATTTTTCATTATTAACAGCTATAGCAGTAACTGTTATTCGCAGTTTTAAGAGTCAACATTGTAGTTTCAAGGTACCAATGCAATGGGGCATGTGCTTGGCCTGCAACAAGGTTTAGGTATGTTGCAAAGTAACATCCATATGGACCCAAGGTTTCCTGGCAGAACATTGCATTGTAATGACACGGTCAGGGTTATGCACCTCTCCTGTCAGGAATTTCAATGTTGTGACTGATAGTTGTTTATTAAACATAGTTAAAATATGAATCCCAATGCACATATTTAACTAGTTCTTAAGTAAATATTCACTATAGACTTATTGTCACTATAAACCTACTGTTAACAACAGTCCAGTACATAGAGATATTGAATTTTATGTAAGATTAACTCAGGTCATCAGCAACGTTTTTGGCTAGATTAGCAAGAAAACCAACTGACTGTGTAGGTTCTCAGTCATCCAGGTCATAATAGTCTTAAGAGCTTGAAACAAAGGCAACTGGACTTCTTTTAAGTTGTTTTAAGACATTTCATCTCTCATCCAAGAGGCCTCTTCAGTTCTAAAACCAAAAGATGGAGAGTCCCAGGTATTTAAACCCTAGTGGGGGTTGTCCCTTAACAGGTGGTCGTTAACCCACTATTGATCACCTATTGAGGTCACCTGATGTAAGGTGTGAGTGGGGGTGAAACGCCTGGGAAGGGATCTCAAGACTGCATTGTATGTGGCTGAAAGTTGGTGTTGTATACCACCACCTCTGTTCAATGATGATCGTTCACAGTGGACATAAGTAGTATATGACTGTCACCTTTGGGAAACGCCCAAACCCCCCCCCCCACCACACCCACCCCCCCCCCCCCCCCACCCCCCCCCCC
>VUQS01045100.1:0-14335 GCA_015108495.1 Heterochromis multidens
ATAAACTGTAACACACACACACACACACACACACACACACACACACACACACACACACAGAAGTGTTACTTTAGTCAACAAAAACTATAGAAATGACTGTAATTGACCTTGTTATTGTTGCAAAAATAAAAAAACACAAACTAAAAAGTAATAATTTGGAACAAGAAGACAGACTGTTACACATATTTTGTCAACTAACATAAAATAAATAAGGCATATTAACAATATGGAAATATTAACTTTTGTAAAGTATTATTTAATGACCTGCAAAATTTGTGGAGTCCCACTGTCCATTCTTAAACAGAAGGACTGCACTGGTCAGCTGAGCAGCGCCAAAAGGCCTGGAAGACCATGGAAGAAAACTAAAATGCATTATCGAGAATTCTTTCCTTTCCTCAATTGGAGGCTCCTTGAGGCAACTGTTGTTGTGATTTGGTGCTATATAAATAAAACTGAATTGAAATTGAATTGAATTGGTTAAGAAAAACCCCTTCACAACAGCCAAGGTAAGAACCCTCTTGAGGAGTAGTCGTATCATTGTCAAAGTGTACAGTCTAGAAGGAGAATCAAAGAATCGCCTTCTTCTTTGTAAATACAAAGGGTTTACGAAAAGGTGACCAGAGTCAAACTGTGGTGGCTAGACGACTGGGTCAGAGCATCTCCAAAACTGCAGCTCTTGTGGGGTGGTCCCAGTCTGCAGTGTTCAGTATCTATCAAAAGTGGTCCAAGGAAGGAACAGTGGTGAACCAGCAACATGGTCATGGGCGACCAAGACTCACCGATGAACGTGGGGAGCGAAGGTTGCCCTATATCATCCAATTCAACAGATGAGCTAGTGTAACTCAAATTGCAGAAAAAAGTTCATGCTGATTCTGATAGAAAGGTGTCAAAATACACAGTGCATCACAGTTTGTTGTGTATGGGGCTGCATAGCTGCAGAGCAGTCAGACTGCCCATGCAGACCCCTGTCTACCACCAAAAGCACCAACAATGGGCATGTGAGCATCAGAACTGGACCGCAGAGCAATGGAAGAAGGTGGCCGTGTCTCATGACTCATGTTTTCTTTTACGTCACGTGGATGGCCGGGTGCATGTGCATAGCTTACCAGGGAAACACCTGGCACCAGCATGCACTATGGGAAGAAGGCAAGCTTTTGGAGGCAGTGTGATGCTTTGGGCAATGTTCTGCTAGGAAACCTTGGGTCCTGTCATCATGTGGATGTTACTTTGACACTTACCACCTGCCTAAGCATTATTACAGACCATGTACACCCTTTCATGGAAACAGTATTCCCTGATGGCCTCTTTCAGCAGGATAATGCACCCTGCCACAAGGCAAAAATGGTTCAGGACTGGTTTGAGGAGCACAACAACCAGTTTGAGGTGTTGACTTGACCTCCAAATTCCCAGATCTCAATCCAATCAAGCAACTGTGGGATGTGCTGGACAAACAAGTCCCATCCATGGAGGTCCCACCTCACAGCTTACAGGACTTAAAGTGTCTGTTGCTAACATCTTGGTGCCAGATACTACAGCACACCTTCAGGGGTCTACTGGAGTCCATGCCTCAATGGGTCAGCAAAAAGTGGACCAACACAATATTAGGCAGATGGTCATAATGTTATGCCCGATCGGTGTATACTACTCATCCAGACTGGCTAACACGGAGCAAAACAATCCTGATAGTGAAGCATCCCCACAAGGGTATGACATCATCAAAATACCAGATGATTACCTGCCTCTTCACAACACGGAAGCTCCTTGCAAACATCGTAGCAACCAAGCTGAGTATGGACATGAGTCAATACATGAGCACAGCTCAGAAAGGGATTGAAAATAATATCAGAGGGCCATAGCACCAGCTGCAGAATACTTCGTACTGTACAAGGCTAATAGCATGCTCAGAAACTCAAAGGGACTGTGGAAGACAACATCGACTCGAGACATCGACTCATTGACCCACCTCACCAGGATCTACAGTAAGGACATTGGGATGTCATTCAGAGTGGATAAGTGTAGCGGATAAGAATGGTTGCAAAGAGAGGGAAGGTAATCCGGACTGAAGCGGTGGAGTTGCCAGAAGGCAGAATAACAGACAGGACAGTTACAAGTACCTGGGTATCCCACAGGCCAATGGGAACCATGATGAAGAGACACGAAAGTCAGCCACAACCAAATATCTCCAGAAGGTAAGACAGGTGCTGAGAAACCAGGTGAATGGTAGGAATAAGATCCAAGCCATTAATACATACGCTCTACCTGTCATCAGATACCCAGCTGGAAAAATAAGCTGGCCACAGAAGGAGATAGATGCCACTAATAAAGACACAAAAACTCCTCACCAGTTGCTAGAAAAGGCCAGCTTAAAGCACAGCACAGAGTCTATGACCATGGCGTACAAGAACAGGCCCTAGGCACCGGATCCATAGAGGCAGGAGTCTACCACAGCTGACAGGACCCAAGACACATAGTAGCAGGATGTAAGATGCAAGCTGGGACAGCGTACACTGAAAAGCACAACCAACAACCACACTCTTCTTTTTGTTGCTGCTGGATCTAGAACAGAATTTAAGCAATATTTCCTGATTAATTTCTATATGGCATCTAGGATGAAAAGTTCAAAATCAGATTTGATGTCCTACAGAAGAGTAACTGCCATTTCTGTAGGTCCTGGTTGCACCATATTGGAAGCCATGCAGGATGTCTCCTTCCTTGGGCAAGAAGACCATTCAGTTTCACCATTTTTTTGACATCCATATTGCTGGCTGCTGACGGGCTTGTTTTGGAGCTGACTTATAGTGAATCTCATCCTTTTCTTCAAACAAGTGAATTGAAAATGTGTTTTTGTATATGTTCTTCACAGAAAATGAGTCAAAGACAAGGAATTGTGAGGTTGAAAAATAATATATTGAATAATTTTTCTTTTGGTAAATATTGAAAATGGGTCCCACAGACCTGAACACCATGCAAGGGTTACATAAACCATTGTTTGCAAAGTTTGCCCCACTTCCAGAAAGAAAAGCAGCAAATCTACATAGTTTGGATCTTAATTCTAGAAGCACACAGTGGAAATAATGCATGGAGCATTATCCTGAGCTATATGTTATCCCCTATACTGAATAATGCATGGTTAATGTTGACACTGCAGAGTGGGAGGAAAGGATGGAAATCTGGATGGATGCCCAGGACTTGTCTAGAGACTTACCCACAACTCCGCTCCCAGGATGAAAATATTGAAAGGCAAGCACTCTGCCCAATCAAATTAATTTTCTGCATGACATGCCAAAGGTGACGCCTGAAAAAAATTGTCCCTGCATGAAGAAATGTATATGTGTGTGTGTGTGTGTGTGTGGTGGTGGTGGTGGTGGTGGTGGTGGTGGTGGTGGGGTGTTAGGTAACGATGGAAATTGTTGAGAGTAGATGTGAGAAACAAACAGCTGAAAAGAGAAAAATCTTGAAACTGAAAAAAGGGCAGGCGTAGAGACAAGCAGATAAAAAAAGAGGAGAGCATTTTTCATCCCCACCTCAGTTCTTTCTCTCGCAACCAAGCACCCTGCTATCTAAGAAGAGCATGGAGTATTAGGCATATATTTCAGGAATTTGATCATAAAACTTTCTATTCTTTTGAGATAAACACATTTTACCATGATTTTTTTTACCATGATACTTTTGGAAACAGCAGTAGTTCTCCAGCTTTCTGAAGGTCTGAAAAAGGTCTGAAGTGTTTCTTTGGCCACTTTTTCACTCATTTTCAGTCCAGTCCTTGTACCCGACCATTTTCACAGGAATGTTTTTTGTTAAGTGTGCCACTTAAAATTGACCTATAAGTATACCCACCCTGTTTAAAATGTAATAGTAATGGTTGATGGGCTAAGAAAAGAACATACAGTTCCTTGATTTATAAGTGAAATACAATTTGAAGCAGAAATAACAATAAAAACTAATGTACTTTTTAAATTCAAATAAATTGAATCAATTTACTTCTTTAATGTCTTCTTGCATCCCTGTATTAGGGAAAATTGCACTGAGAATTTTTATTGTACCCCTAAAGTGGACACACACACTCCCAGAAACTTCACCTTAAGTGAACATGTGTTCCTTGGGAAAAAAAGTAAGTGTTGGATATTTAGGCCAATAACTGAAAATTTTGAGATACTAGAGCGAAATTTCAAGTTACCTCTGCCAATCAGGAACCTCCGTGAATGACGTCATTTCCTTGTTACAAGGAAACAGATGGTGCAGATGGATGTGCACTAAAAATCAGATAGTGTTACCACTGGTGAGCTACTAATGTATAGCAAACGTGAACAAATTGCTGGTGTGCTGATAATAATGCCATGGGATTCAGCTGGTAATGCAAGGATTTCATCATTTCTTAAACCACACTGAAAGTACTCAGCAGTTTGCTCATTCATGACCAGTAGCTGTAGTACTAGTAGCTTAGCTGTAGCACCTTCTGCCTTCTGATTCCGGGTATCAAGGAAATAACGTCATTCACGTACGTTCCTGATTGGCAGACCTAACTCGAAATTTTGCGTTAAGTATCTCAAAATTTTGAGTTAATAACTCAAAATTTCAACTTATTTTCAAATAAGTCGAAATTTCAAGTTATGGATAGCATTTTTTTTTTCAGTGGCGGAAACAAGCTTCCATAGTCTCCTGCTGCTGAATCACTACAGTGTAACCAGGTCCCAATCTGGGTTTAGAAGGCAGACACCCTGTACTTTAACAAAAGGCTTAAAACTTTCTTTGTTGTTACAGCTTAGAGTTAGGTTTAGTTTAAAGTAACCTTGAACCATCACATTGTTGTACTGCTATGGACACAGGCTGCTGGGGGAGCTCCTGTGGTGCGCTGGGCAACTTGCCTTTACTCTCCTCTGTTTCACTCTCTATGCATTTACATGCCACTATTGCACGCCATTAACCTTGTGTCTTCTTTCTCTCTTAGTCTGTGCTTTCTCCTCCCTTCCTACCTGCTTCTTTAAACAGGTGTTTATGGTGTTCTCCTGGTCTGTGTATCTATTTCTATAGCTAAAGAAGTAGTTTTGGTACCCAACCAAACAGTGACTGAAAATGCAACAAAGGCCAACTCTAAAAGTCATGGTTCCATCCCGGAGACAAACTTCAGTCTCCAGAATAGAAGTCCTGTGTTTGAAGTGTGCCACAGCCCTCTTCCAAAACTGGACTTTAGCAGTCTTTAAATATGGAAGCACTTATTTATATTTATATTGTTTCTGATCTCTTACATGTTGTTTTGGGAGTCACTGATCATTCTCTCAGGTTTAGGTATGAAGATGTGCTACACCTACTAGTTTTTTCTTTTAGAATTTTTTTCAGTTTAGGGCATTTGTTAAAAACTGTTTTGAAACAATCTTTCTTCAAATGTTTTAATTTTAGCATGTTATAGACCCTAATTTATTTTTCAGATTTTATGTATAGTAGTAGCTATTCCTATATAGCAGGTCAGTATAGCGATGTAGCCATATTCATAAGGTTATCTTTACGAAACAGCCATAAAATGTAAAAGGCTTTGAGCTTCCCTTTTTATTAAAATCTAGAACCAAAAAATGCTTTGAGCAAACCATGCATAACCGTGTGTATTCATGCCCCAAACAAGTTAGTACCCTGCCTTTAAAACTTAAATAGCTACTTTATTTCTAATTCTTTATGATGTTGTATCTTTTTTAAATTTACAGGCCCTGTAGAGATGAAATTAAACCTATCAGCACAGCACAGATGCTTTTTGCCATTGTATGGGGACAACTCTGCAGTGAGGGAAAAAGGAAGAGAAGATACAATGTCCATCTATCTATGCAATCTAATTTTAATTAATAAGAAGCAAAAGTATCTGACTGTGTTGGCAGACTTAACATAACAAGACTCTTGTATTGTTTGCTGTGCATGGTGCCATATCTCTCTGTGGCGTTCTGTGGTCTGATCTGACTGCAGTTTTAGGGATAGACTACCAGTAAAGCTGCTGCCTAATATTATCAGATGGATTCAATTAATATAATCTAATTTCTCTTAAGTGCTGCTCCTCTAATTAAGTATGGAGAGACCCAGGGCACAGACCACCCACTGGTTAACAAAGCATGACAGAGTGGGTCTGTTTCTGTCTCTATGTAAGTCTGCAATGCAAACATTCTGGAGCAAATGCAGTCAGTGTAACTATGTGTGTTTTTGTTAATCCAAGTGTGTGCAAGCCTGTATGAACTGCTTGCTCACAATCACAGACACATTCACACACACTAACAAGACTGGTAAAGATGAAGAAATATCTGGAGGTTGGTATAATTAGGGCCAATTCAATTGGACTCTGATACTTCATTATACACCTGCCAACAACACCAGCGATTGATAGCCATATTTTCCTTCTCCATTTCGTTTTCTCGCTCATTAATGGTGTGGAATTAATGAAAATGGCTCTGAGTGTCACTCACCATTGGAGAACAGCATTTCCACTGCATAATGTGCATGTGAGCTGTGTGAGTGAGTCTGTGTTTGTGAACTTTTCACCCAAGGGCTCTTTATTACACATGATTTTTTATGATACATATAGGGCTTCACCAACACCTACTGTTGCACAAACACATGCAGTTAGTTTTCACACATGCACAAGTTGCTTGCTCAACCAACACAGGATATTGTGTGGAGGCAAGGCAGTGTTTTCTCATGTGCTTTTTACATTTATTTTTATTCCCCCATCCAACACCTACAAATATTGATAATTTATAGTGAATTAAAGTCACCATGTAGTACCCACCACTCCATGTCCACAGTGGGGCATAGCAACAAAATCAAAACTGACTGACATAACTTCATAAGTGCAGGAGATTTTCGGGGCTGAAAAGTTTCAAACCTGCAACATTAATAGAGTTTCAACTGGTGCAGTTTTCCTACTGAAACTATAAAATATCCCATAATACTGCTGCTCAAACTGGTATAGAAAAGAATGTGCTGAAGAAAAAAAGGATTTGGCTTTAGGATTGTGACACATGGGGTGGAGGTAAAATTGATTTTTGTTTTTCAGCCATGAAAATTTCAAAATACATGAATTAAAAGGTGCAAAGTTTCAAGCCACCCCATGTTCTTCTACGGCCTGTCACTTGGAAAATTTACGTAATATGAAGGTCAAATTTCACATGGGGTGGCTGTGGTTCAGGTGATAGAGCGGGTCGTCTACCAATCGGAAGGTCAGTGGATTGATCCCTAGCTCCTACAATCAAAGTATCCTTGGGCAAAATACTAAATCCTGAGTTGCCCCTGATGCATCCGTCAGAGTGTGTGAGTGTGTATGTTAGATAAAAGTACTGTATGAATGTGTGTGATAGGGTGAATGAGACTTGTAAAAAGTAAAAAGCACTTTCACTGCTCAAAGTGAGTAGAAAGGTGCTATATAAGTACCAGACCATTTACCATTCAAAAAAAAAAAATTAGATTTATTGAACAAGAAAAAAAAATCAGTTGGAAACATTTTTTTTTAGTAACAATGAAAGTGAATCTGGGTAAAGGTAAAGGTAAAAAAAAACAAAACACCAGGGAGGATGAGGTGGTGACTGTATCAGGCTGTCACCCTGATGTAGATTCTACCCAGTTCACAGACAGCAGGATGAGTGATATTAGGTGATCTTAGTAATCTTAGTGATGTGATGACATGTGGGAGACAGTGTCAGTCAACCCACTATTGTGCTCTCTGCTTTCTGAGTGAATGCAACAAAAGATTGTGGTGGGGCCCGATATTATCCATTCGAGGATACACAGCCAGTTTTTTTCCTACTGTTTTAAACAACCATCTTTGTGGCATACAAGTTTTCATTGGCGTTGTTGTTGGTGTGAGTTAATGTCCTAAATGCCATCTTATACTCCTAAACAACAGCATGTGATTTCGTAGTGCACAGTCTTCCCTCTCTCTAATATTATTGGAGAATATTCACTCAGTGCTTTTGGAATTCAGCCACCTCTGCAATAACTATTGAGCCCTCTGGCACGCTGAGAATATCTGAGTCACACACTGGATCACTCTTTACTTTGAGCATGCTTGTTTTTTTTAATTTATTTATTTATTTATTTTTTTAACAAGAACTTACTTTTCTTTTTTTTAAGTTAATGTCAGGAGGTTAGTCCAGACTGAAATATCCAACAATTACTGAATGGAGTACAGAGCCATCTTTAACAGAAGTTCATGTTCACCAAATTTCCCTTTCGTGTTCCTCTATCTTTTCTTCTAGCACCACAATGAAATTAACACCTGTGGTTGGAGATAAAGTTAGATACAGCAATCATGTTTATTTAATAGATGGACATGACATGAATGACAAATGTAAATGATGCCAGTATCACTTGAATTTCATGTTAAATTTTACACACTCAGTGTAATCTCTAAAAAATTTTTTAGTAGCTTTTACCTAAAATTAGGGATTCACTGATTATGAAATTGTTGATATTAACAAAAGAATTTCCAATTTCAATATCATCTCATGTTGATACCAATATTTTGAATAAGTATTTGTTAATGGCCAGTTCTGATACTGATGTTCTTTTTTATTGTTTTTTGTCATTTATTGCACCAAAAAAAAGAAAAAAAGAAAACATAAATCTTTATAAATAAATGTCATTCAGACCTTTGTCACATTATCTTTGTATAAGCAAAAATTCAACCATACACATTTCTAAAACTGGATCATAGATATATAGATGGAACACAACATCAGGCACAGCTGTTAGCGACTGTCATATCATCTGTCATTAGGCCAATATACAGAAACACGCATATCTACAATCAAATATTAATGCACACATAAAATCACACATTGATGCTTATTCAGGACACCTTAGTGTCACATTTTAATGCATTTAATATCCCTTTAAATCATATTTCATTGTGTCTCCTGACCAAGATCAGTATGTAATGACTTTGTAATGGGACTGATTTTGTTTTTCTGTTGGTTACCACAGGCAATAAAGTAAAACAATAAAACCCCAAAACACTCTAGTCTCTGATCTTTTACATATGTTTGAACAGTGAAATCAATAAGTGAGCTTCATGCAAAGAGGTGGTCTGTGCGGGTTTCTGGAGTCAGGGATTTAAGGTTCATTTTCATGGGGCTAAAGTGCTGACTTGTCCTTTTACCTCCTAAAATCCTGCCTGACAATGATTAGTGGGCTCATCAGATTTCTCTCACATGAAGAGATACACTCTTCTGATTTTTTTACACCCTTGCCTCTTGGTATATACACTTCTTATGCAAAATAAAAAACTTGCACTACTTTTCTTCAAAATGTAACCTGTATTATTTATATATATGCAAATATGCAAGCAAATGACTAAAATGTAACAAAATGAAATTTGCACACACACACACACACACACACACACACACATACATACACACACACACACAGACCCAGAACACTGGGGTAATTATGCACCATCTCACATCAGCACTGGTAAAAAATTGTGACCTCTGACCCTGTGACCCAAGTCCCTGTTGTACCCTGTCACTACACTGCTGCTAACAAGCTGTCTTGTCTGGATAACCTTTAACTATACAGCTATGTGGCCTTTAGCTAAAATGACACCTGAAACCCAGAGTATGTTAAACTATGAACCCCCCCTTTGATGTTCCTCTTAGAACCACCACTCCTCTATCCATGTTCTTGTTTTCGCCATTTTCCACTGTGTTCCTTTGTCTCTTTGCCGTACTTGTCCGTACTTTCTTAGACACCCATAGACAACTTGTCTAACTTTTTTTTAAGTGGAATTTTACAGTGAATTGATTCTACTGGCAAGATAAATATGCGTTTAAAGAAAAGTACAGATTACAACAAAATGTGGATGTAATTAAAATAGAATGAGTCCACCGTGCAAAGTAAAACATTTAAAGAAAAATTTAAAAATATATAGTATAATTCCTGGCAAAATAGAGATGCAAGGACCACAATTGTTTTGGTTCTGATTTCCAGTTTTTCAGAAGTCTGATCGGACATTTCTGATTTGATTGACTGCAATTTTCTTAGAACTACACATGCTCACAAAAGTGAAGCTATTTCTCTGCTTCAGAGACTTTCAAAAGGTTATTCATGACTTCATTTAATTTCATTTAACTATTGTAATTCTTTATTTGCGGTCCAGTAGTTAGCACTGTTACGTCACAGCAAGAAGGTCCTGGGTTTGAATCCACCATCTGGCCGGGGCTTTTCTGTGTGGAGTTTGCATGTTCTCCACATGTCTGCATGAGTTCTCTCTGGGTACTCTGGCTTCCTCCCACAGCCCAGAGACATGCAGTTAGAGGGGTTAGGTTAATTGGTGATTCTAAGTTGCCCATAGGTGTGAATGTGAGTGTGAATGCTTGTCTCTCTGTGTTAGCGCTGCGACAGACTGGTGACCTGTCCAGGGTGTATCCCCTCTCGCCCTATTGTAGCTGGAATAGGCTCCAGCACCCCTGCAACCCTGAATTGAATAAGCAGAAGAAAATGGATGGATGGATGGATGAATGGATAGATGGAATTCGTTCTTTAGGTGTCAGTCTGTCATTGCTTGGCACTGCAGCTGGTCCAAAATGCTGCGGCCTTCTCTTAACTCAAACCACAGAAACCACATACCGCCCATTTTGGCTTCTTTACATCGGCTCCTGGTCAGTTTTAGAATTGATTTCAAGATTTTATTGTTTGTTTTCAAGTCACTCTATGGGTTGATGTCTCCTTACCTCTCTGATCTTTTATCTTTACACACTACCACTATCAATGAGTTGTGCCAAGCACAATATTCTAAAATTAAAAGACATAGATCAGCCTTTACGGTAGCTGCTGATAAATTGTGGCACAAACTGCCTCTTCACATAGGGGTCTCTTAAAATATAGATCTTTTTAAAATCAATGCAAAACCTGTTTTTATTTTTGGCTTTTAAACTAAACTGAGTTCTGAGTACATTTTACTTATGTTGTTTTACTCGTGTCTTTTGATTTATATTTTTTAATGTGCTTTATTGTTCCATTATTTTATTTTATTGTATTTATTGTTTTTTAGCTGTACAGCTCTTTGGTCTAAATTTACCTAAATTGACTTTACTGTAATTGACAATGTACATACTTATTTTCATTAAATAAAATGCTTTGCGTGCCCTGTAATTACATCTCCAAAACACGTATTAGTATGTCACTGGGTTCAGCTTTGTTATACCCTCCACACAGTATATTCTGAGCTGAGCAAATTATATTTAAATTGGAGAAAAAATGTTTTAAAAAATTACTTTAACTATGTTTAACTATAAGTTCAATGCATAAAAGGGAGACTTCTAAATCGACTGAGTTCACACGCAGATTGGCTGCGCAATTAAATGGTAGATGCTACACTGGCAGATTATGAGCTTACTATTTCCCAGGTTACTACATTAACATTATGAGGAAGCAAGACATAATAACAGCCAATTACATATTACAGTTTGTTAATGGAAGAAATAACTTTGCCCAAATCAGTGTGCTGTGTTTCTGTTGCCTTAAGTGTTTACATGGCACACCAAGAGGAAAAATCAAACTTGTTTCAGAGAGGTGCACATCAGTTACACAGCAATGCAACGGCTAATGAGACTGACACAGAATTTGATATGACAGACATTGAACATCCAGTCATCGGCCATTTCAGTCACTGAAACATCTAACAAAGTGCCCAGTGAGTGTGTGTCTATACAGTGCTTAACAAATTTATAAGACCACCTGTCATAAAAACAAGAAAATACAATTATTTTAGAAATCTATCAAAAACTTGTTCAAAACTAAAAATTATACTGTTATTTATTGTGTTATTATTAGGCAAATAACAAACTGAAATCATGTTTTTATACCCAAATTTGAGCCGGTAAACTGGGCTTCTCAGAGAAGTCAGAAATTAATCAAGCATAATATTCAACCACTGAAACTAATTTTTCTGTTCAGGGCTGCAAGTACATAACTGTAATTTGGCATCTTAATCAAAAAAGTAATAACGTGCTTTACTATTTTTTTCTGCTTTTGTATAGCAGAAAATTTGTGTAACAGTAAATTTGAAAATTCATGGATAGCATCAAAAATACCTTTTTGGTCAAAGAGCTTGCCCATAATGATGTATTAACTAATTTAGAAACATAAAAAAATGATTGATGAGCAATGTTTTTCCTTTCTTCTACTCTCCAATTTTGGTGACCCCGTGTGAACTGTACCCTCAGTTCCTGTTCTTAGCTGACAGAAGTGGCACCCAGTGTGGTCTTTTGCTGCTGCAGTCAATCTACTTCAATCTACTTTTGTTCGACATTTTGCACCTTCAGAGATGCTCTTCGGCACACTGTGGTTGGAATGAGTGCTTTTTTGAGTGACTGTTGTTGCCTGTCTATCAGCTCGAAGCAGTCTGGCCATCCTCAAAAAGGCATTTTGATATCTTCCTCTTTTTTTGGGACCATTCTCTGTAAACTCTAGAGATGGTTGAGTGGGAAAGCCCCAATAGATCAGCTGTTCCAGAAATACTCAGACCAACCCATCTGGCACCAACAACCAACCGTTCAAAATCACTGAAATCACCTTTCTGCCCCATTCTGATGCTCGCTCAGAATTTCAGCAGGCTGTGTTGACCATGTCTACGTGCCTAAATGAACTGAGTTGCTGCCATGTGATATATATAACTTTTTATATCTTTCCTATTATATATCAGTGGCATTCTGTCAGGACAAGCCAAATCTAAAAAATAGACATAAATTAAAATTACCAAAGTGAAGGCTCTCTCTCCTTTCATCTCAGACAGCGCTGTCATAAAGCTCCTCGCCTCTTTGCAGCCATCCTTTACATTACTGCCATCTTGTGGCCGCAGTCAGCTATTGTCATTGAAAGCTCTGCTTGTTTCATGGTCGTATGAAACTGTGGCTGTCTCTGTTTTATGGGCGTATCCGTCTTCCGTTAATGATGACTTGAGCTGAGCAAGCTCAGAGGCCAGCAGCTTTTTTATGGTTTGACTGGATGTAATAAGTTTACCCAGCTGCTTTGCCAACACTCCACCTTCATTTTTCATTCAGATTTTTAATCCCCTCTGTAGATATTGACAGTTAACCATGTCAAACACTCCTCAAGCCTTTTAATTCAGCTGATTTTTTTGTTATTAATATATTTTAATATACTTTTTTTAAAAAAAATCAAGATGTAGGCCTGTGTTTCTGAGCTCATGAACAACAGTTCTTTTTCAGAGATACGTGGTCCTCACAGGACAGCCACTGCAAACATATGATTTATAGAATATTATGCTAGACAGTAAACAGAATATAAAGTATTTAAAATGAGCTCAGTCTTAAACATATTCAGCTATAATATTAATCCATTTAACACTGATGGGAAACATTTTTCTGCAGAATGCTTATTTTTACATTTCATACTTTATGCACAGTTTCCAAATAATACAGTTTTATGTGTAGTGAGCTGTTTTCATAGTGTTTTATTGCTTCTTTTCCTAAAGGAATGGTTTGAAAAATTCCTCCACCACTTGTCACTGTCAGCTAATAGTAAATAATTTTTGGTAATATAGTAGATATTTATGTAACTATAGAAGTAATAATATTTTACAATTCTTCAGCTAGGAAAGAGTGCAGAAAGGTGAAGACGTCCATGTAGAGTGCAGACAGGCAGCACAAATGATATGTTTTAATCTGATCCAATTTATCTTGTTAAATTGTTATAATATATTTTTATATGTTTCTCTCTTACAATGTCTCTGATTAAGTGACCTATGTGACATGTTTTTTTGTGTGCAAAGTAACCTATAGCGTAAGTGCAGTCGAGTTTTCTGAGCACCACACTTGTCTTTTTCAGAGGTAAAACACTTGCATTCAGCATTTCTGAAATAATAAAGCATATTATTATTATTATATATTACTGAAATGAAAATAGTTAATGTGCTCATTATCATCAGTTTTTTAGATAAAGTATATTTTAGTAATATGCATTCACAGACGATAGAATTACAGATGTTGTTGTGTCAGTGAGTTGAACATCATATTTTTTATCATCTACTGCCCCAAGTAGGTTCTTGTAAAACTGTAAGGCTGAAGGTTTTTGTAAAGTCTCTCTGATTACTTAAACCACCATGCATTTGGCACAGTTATACATACTGTAGCAGAGTCCTCTGGCTTTAAGTTGGAAAGTCTCAGATACACCATGCTGTTGCTGTTGTCTTTGGTGATTTCTATACGTCCTTATATATATATATATATATATATATACAGTGGGGCAAAAAAGTATTTAGTCAGCCACCAATTGTGCAAGTTCTCCCACTTAAAAAGATGAGAGAGGCCTGTAATTTTCATCATAGGTATACCTCAAC
>VUQS01045104.1:0-23869 GCA_015108495.1 Heterochromis multidens
TTGGTGTGTGTGTGTGTGTCTGTGTCAAAATGATGGTAATTAAAAAAAAAAAAAAAGATAAAATAATTATCAGGAAATTGCAGTAAAATCAAAGCATGTAATGCTTAAAAAATGTTTTCCACAACTTTCCATTATAACAGATTATGAAGAAAACAATAATAAAAAGTACTAAAAATGTTTTTAAAAAAAACTGTCCTAATTACATTTTAATTAAAGTAAAATAGGGAAAGTAATAAGAAAAAAAACTTTTCTTCATTTTTTTTAAAGTAGGAAACCCCTTCAAATGATTTTTAATTCTTAAAGTATTACACCCCCGTGTGTGAGATCCTCCTGAGATGAATTAATCGATGTTTGTCCGTGTCCTCAGGTACAGCTGGAGCGAATACGACAGGCGGACTCCTTGGATCGAATCAAAGCCATCCTCAATGACACCAACTTGACTGACATCAATCAGCTTCCAGACACATGATGCCACTGAATGAAGACTGCCTTCACTTTCATTCCCCTTCTTCCTCTTTCATTGGCCCAGTAACATATTACCTGACCCTTCATCTTCTTCCTCTTCCTCCTCCCCCTCCCCCCGTCCTCCCCCTCCCCATAACCACCTCGGAAGAGTTTGGAGGGAAAAGGACAGACATGGCATGAGGAGCTCATGGCCTTTTGTGTACATTAAAAGTCTCTGTACACACCGCGGATAGAATAATGAAGAAGAACACTACTAAAAAAATAAATGTAAATAACTAAATGTGGACGAAGGGAACGGAGGTCCTTCTCCTCTGTGGGGTCTGTCTGTGTCTTGTTTCTACTGTAGATACAACTGTCTGTATTAGCTCGACCAAAAAGGTTTGTCGTCCTCTCAAGCACTTTTCATCTGCAACTTCTCTTTCCAGGAAAATAGAAAACAATTGGATGCATAAATTTTCCTCCTGTTGTTAAAGCGGTTGATAATCGCTTCTTTTCTTCTCTTGCTTGTTCTTTCCGTGGTTTTTTTTTTCCTCCTCCAGTTTTCTTGCTGTTTTTCTGTGACATTTCCCCTCTCTTCTGATCATTTTAACCCTGTGACAACAGCACGATGAAGGATGGAAAATACTTGCACACAATTTAACCAGGATAAGAAAATAAGGAACGTAACAGAATGCGAGCAATACCCTCCATGTCCTCAGCACCCTTTGTTGCTCTCAGTGTCTGACAGACGCTGTTTGTTTTTAAAGCTGCAGAAATAGAGTGAAGAAACATTAGTCATGTTCAAAGTTGTGCTTTGCTTCTCAACATGTTAAAAAAAAAAAAAACACTAGTTAATCCAGGTCATTTCAGGTAAACAGATGTTTAGGTGAGGAGGGAAATTACAGAATTAAAACGAGAAAATAATGGCTTTTAACACACTTTGCTTCTGTTATTGTTTTCTTTTTTGACTTTCTTAATGTACATCTGAAGATCTTAAATTATAGTGGGCTTTTTAAATTATGATGGATGATCACTCGCAGGCCTGTTATCCCTCCAAGGAGTGAATTTCCTGTCTGCGGGCTGATTTTTCTAAAGTGTAAAGAAACGGTTCATTCATCACTGCGAGGATTCTGTTGTCTCTGAAGCTACTAATTAAATTAAATCACCTTTAAGTGTTGGGGTCTTTCTCTCTCAGGACTTAAGTGCACCAGAGGCCAACCATCAATGACCTGTCATTGATGTGTAATTAGGTTAATTAGGTAAAGTTAGTAAAAACAGGAATAACTAAATGGAGATGCTGCAGCTGTTCATGAGGAGCACCAAACCAGTCAGTAAAAACCAAACTGATATAAATGATGGCCCCAGCTGCCACGTCTGCAAAGTGAAGCCAATGTCAAAGTGCCTTAAACCTGCATTCTTTATAATGGCCAGCAGGGGGCAACTCTTCTCGATTCAAAAAGAGGCCCCTTTAGGACTCAGTCACACACAGGCCTAGACACTGGTTGCTGGGGAAAAACGTGTAATCTGCAAGTGGTTGCTGGAGGTTGCTGGTTGTTGCTGGGTGAAATCGGCAGCAAAGAGGGTACGGCACCAAAAACCACCTTGTGGTTGAACTTTCACCTTCAAAATAAAAGTTGTTCAAAAGGCACAACTTTTACTTTTAAACATGAACATTCTCCATGTCCGGTTCTTTGTTGCACTTTTGTTAAGTTTTACTGCAGCTCGGAGAGTGTTTGCAGATAAACCGGCGTCTTCCGTGCAAACTCTGAGCAACCACGGCAATCTGCTAGCAACCAAAGCAATTGCAAGGACGTTTTTGGTGCAGCAACCTCTCTGCAACCAATTTCACGCCAGCAATCTCCAGCAACCACTCGCCAACAGGTCACAGAGTACACACTTTACTCTAGTGATCGGTGGTTGCCAGATTATCGTCGACAGGTCTCTAGATCTGCTTGACTGAAGCCTAATATAGACGTTAGTGGGAAAATGAGTCTTCAGTCCGTTTCATCTGTGACCTCAGTAAACACTTTCCTGATGAGTTTACGGTTTCAGTCACTAGTTCCAAATCTTATTGAAGACCACATGATGTTAATTTTGTAAATTATGGTCCCCATTAGGGTCAAAAAGGAAGACTCAATCAGATCCCCTCCTCATTCATGAACTCTTGTTTCAAAACGCTGCCCAGGCTTCAAAAACGTGGCTTTGCAAGCAAATGGCTACTTCGATCTTTTAATTAATCTAAATGTGTCACTGTGCCTCTGCAGTTCTGCTTTTGAAACCCCCTCCTTCGACATTCTTTGAGTATCTGACATTCAAACCTGCTTCATGACCCAGTTCTGCTGTGAAAAGCTGAGAACATACACTAGGTTTGATTTACAAAACCCAAACCCACCATTAGTACCAGATTTAAAAAGTACCAACACTCCTCACTTCCAGCTCTATATTTTTATTCTTGGACTCGAGTAGGGTAGCTTTGCATGATCTGAGGATCAAAATAATCCTTATTCAACTTAAACTGTCCCTGGTGCAGCTCCTCAGTTCAGCCTCTGTCTGAATCCAATCGAGTATCTGTGGGATGTGCTGGACAGTCCAATTCTTGGAGGCCCCACCTCACAACTTACAGGACTTAAAGAATCTGTTGCATCTTGGTGCAGATACCACAGCACACCTTCAGGGGTCTAGTGGAGTCCATGCCTCGACGGGTCAGGGATGTTTTGTCAGCAAAAGGAGGACCAACACAATATTAGGCAGGTGGTCATAATGTTACGCCTGATCGATGTATATATGACAGGAAATAAAGAAGAGCATAATAGTTGCCCTTTAAACATCTCAGTAGGCTTCAAAACCGGTCTGGTTGTAATGCATGTCGATATGTATCACGTGTCTACACCTTTTCTCTCTTTAAAGTCTGCATCTTGTTAGTGTTTGTGCTTTTCACACATGGGTATATCTGACACTTTCTGACAGCCGCTGCTGGAAGACATTCATCGTGTTGCATTCATGAAAACTGACACAAGTTGGCGAGAAGTCGAGTGACAGTTGCTGTTTAAGAGTGTGATGTTGATTTTGACGTGAACGACAAAGTGCGAACACTTCAAATGCCTTTCAGGAGTAAACTGCCAGAAAGTTGCACCGCTGCTCCCAAATTTAAACTACGTGTCTTCAATTCCTCTTTGAAAGCGACCTGGAGGGACATCCCCAAACACGTCTCATCTCAGAGACAGTCCACAAATTTGTAACCTGACCCAGACTGTTGATTTGTTACTGACAGCCAGAGGTTTTTAGACAATTCATTATCCTTCATAACTGGTGTCAATGCCCTTTGTGCACCTTTTCAACAACTCTAAAGCTCCATCCATCTATTTTCTTGTGCTTATCCAATTCAGGGTTCTGGTGGGGGGCTGGAGCCGCTAAACAGAGAGCCACCTACGGCCAGTTCAGAATCACCAGTTAACCCAACATGGATGTCTTTGGACTCACACAGGCACAGGGAGAACATGCAAACTCCACACATAAAGGCCACAGCTGGCCAGTGGATTCAAACCCAGGACTTTCTTGATGTGAGGCCACAGTGCTAACCACTGCATCACCGTGCGATTCGTTCATCATCTGCTGTTTTGTAGCTGGAGGTTGGTCTCCCTAGTGGCCAATGCAGGCTCTGAGTATGTAGGTAGCCCTTTCATGCTTCTACCACACCTTCATTGGTAGCTGCTTAAATCACTCACCTCAAAATTGAGAGAAGTTTAACTTCACACCACCAATGGTTATTCCACGGCCTCTGGTCACTGCATCACTGTTAGTCTCTTCCTATTTATATAAGGTTCAAACCAGGGTTATTAAAGTGAATTAAAACTAGGTGTGAAATAACATTTTAGTTAGTTAACTGAAATAAAAGGAAATATAGGATGAGACATCACTAAAGCTGCTCAAATTTGTCAACAAGCATCCCAAGGCTTTCCTGCATGTTTTTTATCATGATTGGGATGTCTGTATGTCTTTAGCCCTGTGATAGACTGGTGACCTGTCTGGGTCCAGATGTACCCCACCTCTCACCCTATGACAGGGGATAGGCTCCAGCTCCACCGTGGTGACCCTGAACTGGATAAGTGGTTAAGAAGATGTATTCCGACAGGACTAACTGAAACTAAACTGGATTGAAAAGACCAATTCAGAGTGAAATAAACGTGAAAACTAATGAAAAATTAAGATTTTAAAGACTTTGGTTCAAACCTTTTTCGTTTTGCATGTTCTGGATTATTGTAAAGTCTGGTTCAGCTGATTGCAGATCATTTTTCAGCATATTTAATCCAGACTATTTGATTATAAGAAGTAGTAAAACTGTAAAACAATGCAGACCTTTATCCCCAAACCTGTTTTTTAAATCAAAAATGCAACACTATGACACTAAGTCTGAATAAGCGGCATCGAGTGCTGATAAAACTGAAAATGTGTGGAAAAAGTGGTTTTCTCAGATGACTCGGAGGAGACTTTTTACTTCCTTTACTGTGCAGAAAACAGAAAATAAAACACACCACTTTATGAAACTCATATTTTTAAGGATGCAAACAGGAGTTGGCTCGCACATCATTGATGTTCTGGGCTGGTATGAAAAGCTACAGATTCATGGAAACTATGAGGCCGGATGCATTTTCTTCCATTGCAAAAGAAGTGTAAGGAGTACATATAGAGCGTGCAGCAGCAGAAACGTTTGGTTTAAAGAAGTGTTGATCGCTGTTTTTGTTTTTCTGTGCGTCACATTTCGTTACGTTTCATACATCTGTACTTGTCGAAGTCCTGTGCTGAGATCTGTGATGGATGAATGCAGCGAGTTATGGGACGGGGTGGAGGTTTGAGAGCTGGCCAGCCTTTGAGTTGCGCTGACAGAAAACTTTACTGTGTGAATTCTGGATATTATTTCCTCTGAAGGCCTTATTGTGTTTTAATTTTATTTGTGAAGACCAATTTAAGATCTTGTCTGTAACAATAATGAATTTATATTCTCATATGGCCCGTACGGCGTTAACATGAGGTGATTCTCTCTGAAGATTCCAGCCAGTCATCACAGATTTGATTTATTTATTTATTTTTTAAATCTGATCTAATGTCATACGTTCAGTCCCAAAAATGATCGATAAGTAAATGTTTAAATGAAGTCGGTGTTTGGTCTAAAAGCTCTCACTATGTGCTGCTGCTTTGTTTTTGGTATAAATATTAATTCATGACACATAAAGTACACTCAAAGCCCAAATTTTGTGCACTTATAATATTAGGTTTAATGAAATGTTTCTTATTAAAGGAAAATGTGATTTTTGGTAATTTTTTTAACCAATTTTTACAGTAGCTGTATAAAATTTTATAAACTAAAAAAGAAGCGATGAATCAGTACTGACATTAAACTCTGCTTTCAGTAACGGAGGTACTATGACAGAGGTTTTATTTTGGCACTTTTCTCTCAATCAGCCACTAAAAACTGACTCGAGTGCACAGTTTGAGCTTTTATTTTCCTGTCATAAATCATCTGTTTGAGGCTTAGATGCATATTTATGTGTGCTGACAGTGATGTTTAGCAAGAATAAGACAGCATGCACTTTAAAATACGCACTCCAGATCCTGTTTGGTGAAGTTTCTGCATCAGTTTAACATCAAGAATGATGATGTAAATGCAGGAAAAAACAACAAGATCTTGAATGGGTGTAATTCTGGGGGCTGAATATTTCAACTTTCAGAAACCCTCATTGGTCAAATCTTGATGTGTAAAATTGCAAATGCACTTGTTGTCATTTTAAACTGTTCAGCAATTAAAAAGGTGAAATGTTGACAGGATTTCTTATTGTATCTCTCTTAACGTTAACATGTTTCAGATGTTTGGAGGTGTATAAATCATAGGAGAACAAGAAAAAAAGAGACCAGCTTTGCACCTAAAATATTAACTCTGTTTGGTTTCATTTAAGTTGACTCAGAGTCTCTCTCTGCAGAAAATAAGAAAATCCTCTCATGAACCCGTAGATCCAGAGAGGGGAAAATGAGATTTCATACTCGCATATATAAGAAAAATGAATGAAAAGAAAGAGGGGAGAAAAAAAAGTTTCTTCAATTCATTATAGTTAAAGTGTACCTTTACATTTCTACATCCACCCAGTTACTTACAGTAGGAACAATATTTATCATCCACCTTTTAATAACATAAAATAAAATACTGGCCACTTTGTTAGGTACATCTGTTCAACTGCTTTGCTTCAACTGTAAATATCTAATCAGTCAGTCTCATGGCAGCAACTCAGTGCATTTAGGCATGTAGACATGGTCGAGACGACCACCTGAAGTTCAAACTGACCATCAGTGTGGAGAATCTGTGCCAGATTCAACAAGGTGCTGGAACTGAGGCAAATGGAGGTCCAACCTAGTGAGGTATAACTAATAAGTGTCCTATCCCAGCCGTCATAGGTTGAGGGGGGGGTACACCATGGACAGGTTGCTGGTCTGTTGGAGGGCTAACACAGAGGGACAGATGAGCATTCACACCTACCACCAATTTAGAATCACTAACATGATAAATGACCTAACATGCATGTCTTTAGATGTGGCAGGAAGCCAGAGTACCCAAAGAGAACCTACTCAGGCACAGGAAGAACAAACTCCACACACAAAGACCCTGGCTGGCCGGTGGATTTGAACCCAGCACCTTCTTGCTGTGTAATCGTTCTTATTGGAATACCAATAGTATTCCTTTCCAGTGGCTCAGTATGTGTGGACATTCCCAAAAAGATATGAGCTGGTTTGCAGTTTGAGAGGCGCAGCTCCTCCAACACTTGCAGTATGCTTTCATACCTTTTTAGGTCTTCCAGAAAAATCCTTTCCGTGCACGGTATTTTGTGCATTTCCATTAAAATGCATAGATATCGTGCCATCATTCATCTGCTATTATAAGCCTTCCTTCATTTTACTGTCCTTGCTTTTATGCATTATGTTGCATTCAGGTCCTGGAGAGATGATTCCTCTTTTTAGTATGTATTTATGAGAAGCTCAGAGCTCTTCACTTCATCACACCATCACAGGAGGGAATGTAATAAAGTGTGGTAATATGTTTTTTTTTTTAAGGCAAACTAGTGCGGACAGATTTTAAAAAGAGGATTAAAATAGATCACATGGTAAGCCATCCTCTTTTGAAGGATCTTTCCCTTTTCTGCTTCAGTGTGTGCAGACTGTACTTCATCATGTCACAGATCCTGCTGACTTCAATGCAAAAGTGAGTCTAATTGCTTTCTGCACAGCATCACAAACACTACCATGTCCATTACAGACTGTAGTTCTTAGGCCATCCTCACTACCGCATAACTGTCAGCTGACTCTCATCTGACCGCCTTACAAGGTAAGCATGAAAATCACATATGCACCACCTCATCAATACATAGGTCATCAGATTAAAGGGGATTATTACTCACAAAGCACACAGGAGAGTTTATAAAGAACCCCCTTTCCCCAACAATATTTGATGTATTACTTTATTCATTAGATAAATTATAAATATAAATGACTGAATAAATCAACCAACCAATCAAGGCATACACGGACGAGATCTGAGAACGCGGAACTGATGGAGCGCTACTATGTCAGCCGACCCAATGAGAGGGGTTATATGCAACGCATGTGGGAACTATGGATGAGAAGACGACCAACATCCACACTGACCAAGCAGCACCTGGTAGCTCAGTGCTATAACATCAATGGAGATCCAGAGGCTACAGTACAGTGGGAACAACAGTGAGCAGTATGAACATTATGAGCCAACCCTGATAGAAGAGAGCAGTATAACTGAACTAGATGATAGCCAGCCACCTGCCATGACAGATGCATCTACTGAGCAGAGGGTAAAGATTGTGGCCAGACTCAAGATAGCCACCCAACCAAGAGCATGACTCCCCCAGCTTACTTAGAGTCCCATCAGAGGAGATGCTTGCAGTACACACCATCCCCACTACCAGCATCTCTGAAACCAATGAGCTCACATACGCCACTGCCACAGTAATCCTAGAATTACTTGGGGATTTAGGGAGAAATACATTTAAATGAAATACAGTATATTTCTATCATTTTCTACGTTCATGAGCTCCTCAGAGTATTCCTTCCATCTTCTCAGAACACTGTCTTCACTCGTTAGTACATTTCCATCTCTATCCTTAACCACCCTGACCTGCTGCACATCCTTTCTAGCTCATCCTGTCTAGCCGATTGATACAAGTCCTTTTCTATTTCCTTAATGTCCAGTCTCACATACAACTCACTAAAAGCCTTTCTATTTGCCTTTGCCACCTCTCTCTTTGCTGTCTGTCTAGCCTCCCAGTACTTCTGTCTACTTTCTTCATCTCCCTGACTATCCCATTTTGTCTTTGCCAACCTCTTCCTTTGAATACTTTCCTGTACTTCCTCATTCCACCACCAAGTCTCCTTGTCTTCTTTCCTCGTTTTAGAGAATACACCAAACACCTTCTTGGCAGTTTCCCTCAGCACTACAGCTGTACCTTCCCAGTCATCTGGTAACTATTTCATACCACCCAGAGCCTGTCTTGACTCCTTCCTGAACTCTGCGCAACATTCTTCCCTCTTTAACTTTCACCATTTAATCGTTGGCTCTGCCTTCACTTGCTTCCTCTTCTTGATATCCAGAGTCATGCTACAAACTTATCACCCAATGCTGCCTGGCACTTTTAGACTGCACCTGCTGCATAAGATATAGCATACCTGTGTGCACCTTCCTCCACTCTTATTCATCACCCTGTGTTCCTCAGTTTTTCATGGTTTCATTAAATATACTAAGGTTTAAAATACAGCTGATACTGAAGGCGTCAGGTAGGAGGCCCTCACTGCTTTTTCATTAAATCATCCTTTTGTTTCCTGTCTGTTGGTGGAAGGTATATGTGGTTCACTGATAGTCCTGTAGGGGGCAGCAGCAGCCGCACCCATATTTGTTTGTACCCGCAGAGAAGAAGAAGAAACGACTCGGACGGTGGAGGGTGGAGGAAAAAAAAAAAGCGGAGGAACTACTCCTGTTTACAACCACATAATGGAGTCCAAATGGCCAAATACGATTCGCAAGCGTATATTATTTACTGGATTTACGCTTTGTGTTGTGTTAGGTGAGTGTTGAAGCTCAGCTTGGGTTAAATTTCCATTTGTAAACGTTTGAATTTGAGTTCATTATTTTAGGTGGGATCTCAGGTTAGCAGGCTAGCAGCGTTTACACCTCTATTCCCAATCCTTTAAGAGTTAACACACCTTTGTTCAGCCTCGTAGCGAGAGACGATGTTTAACACACCCGGAAATATTTTTTACAGGGACGTGAGATAGAGACTCCCACCTTATGTTTGACATGGTGTTACAGAAAATTAAATCTGTTAAATTCACTAAAATCTGAATGGAGATTGGTACAGGACGGTGGCTGCCGCCCCTGGCCGCGTCGTCTTGCGGAAGGTGAAGGTGGGTCCAGCCGTGGAAAGCAACGATACTAACCAGTTGTTTGGCTGAAATAAGAGTCGCTGGGTGTTGAAGAACCAAGCCGATTTGATTTAAATTTTCTATTAAGGCGGAAAATATTAAAACGTGGTCGCTGTCATACGCGTTACCAGGATTTAAAACAAAGCCCCGTTAAATCACCGATTTCTGAATAGCGCTTTTGTTAGGCGTGTGTCTCAACGGTATTTACGTGTCACCCGGGGGTTGTCGTGTACTGATCGAGCTAGCAAACAAATCTAATATTATTTACAGACTCTAACAGCGAAGTATATCTGACTAAGAGTGATTTTATCTACACGCAAGTGGACTAGCACAACCTCCAACCCCCGCGATAACATCTCATTTCCTCGTCCGCTAACCCTTTCCTGACCCAGATAACGAAGTAAACATTGTGGACTTAATGGTACACGTAGCATCACAGCTGCAGGGACATGATTTTTGTGCAGAATTTGGCTTAGATAGCCAGATTTGCGTCAGTATTTTTGGCAGGAAGCACAATAGTGGCTTCGTGTTGTAAGTACGTGTTACTGCAGCTGCCTGTAAGTTAGTGAGAGGCACGGATTGAAATGACCAAGGGCCCACCTACCTACTAATGCAAAGGGTTTATGTGCCCTTCCAAAGCAGATAGTTTGGTCACACAATAATACTAGGAAGCTTAGAACTATAGCACGAACTTATATTCATTATTTTGACATGTTAAATTACTGCTATGCTGTTTTGTGCTGTATATTTTGCAGCTCAAAGTGGTTCTTAAGGAGTCAAACACAAACTTTAATCTAAATAATACTGCAGTAAAAATGTCTTATCTGAAGCAATGAAGCTTTTAAAGTCTAACTCCCATTTACATCACTTGTTATAAGTAACAGACTGTTCTCTGGGTTATCTGTAGTTAATTTCTAACATCCTGAACGTTTGCAAAAAATTATATTTGCAAACAGTTTAGTTGGATAGTTTTAACTGTATGTGTTAGGAAAATGTTGGCTGTAAATCCACAATCGAGCGCCTTTTTCCAGATTTCAGAGGGCACAGCACTGCTCCTGCAAACTTCAGATAGGAGCATTCGCATCCATGTTCTCCAGAGGACTGTAGCACTGGCACAGCTGCACAGTTCACACAGTTGTACCAGAGTGGAGGGAGCTGTAGTAGTCCAGCCTTAAGAAAACAAATGCATGCACTTTCTCCAGGTCTGAATGTGGAAGTTTGTGTTTTATTCTCAAGATCATTCTTATTTGGAGAACGTGAGACCAAACAACTCTGGAGCTGAATCTACAAGGAGCTGAGAGTAATGTTACTACATTTTTGGGATTGAACAGTAGATTTTGTGATAATAACTTGAAGAAAGTTGTGCACCATACAACATTTAACATGATGAGACCGTTTAAAACAGCAGCTTTTAGGATCACCAGGTCTCACGGGAAGGTATAGCCGTGATGTCGGTGTAGCAGTAAAACTTAATAAAATGTGACTCACTGGAAGCATATAAATGCAAAATCTAAAATTGAACCATGTGGTACACCACAGGTAATGTGAGCTGTAGATGACAGGAAGTTGCATATTCTTATTGAAAAGGTTCTTTCTAAAAGAAAAGGAAGAAACCAGCCAACTGCAGCGTCCCCGATGCCAACCCATCGATTAAAATCTTGTGATCTATTGTATGAAATTCTGCGCTTATATCTAAAAAAAGAAAACCTGAAATCTTCCTTTTTAATTGTAAAAGGAGGAGGGCAGTTTCTGTAATGTGTAGAGCTTAAAAATTTGACTGAAATTTTACCAAGCTGTTAATTTGACACATAAAAGCTAAAGATTTTGCTTAAACCACTTATTCTGAAACTTTTGATGAAAATGGGACTTCAGAAATTGTTCAGAAGTTGTTAAGAACTGAAAAATTAAGATTAGGTTTCTTTAAAAGAGGCTTTGCAGTGGTATGTTTAAAAGGCGACGTATAAAGCGCTCTTAATAATTGATAAAACAATGGTTTAATAAAGTTTGTGCAAGTGAACACTAGGATTTCAAGTTTTATGGTATTAAATTTAACATTTTTCTGCCATCCAACATTTAACATAACTGAGACAGTTTAAAACAGCAGCTTTTAGGATCACCGTGTCTCGTGGGGTGGTATGTCTCTAATGTTGGTGTAGCAATGAAAGAAGCAAGCACATAAATAGAAAATAACAGCACCTAAAATCGAACCTTGTGGTTAAACCACAGGAAACTTGAGCTGCAGAGCAACCTTTTTACCCCTCAGCCGTAAAATGCTGATGGTGTATTGTTGTCATGTGGGCAGACGGCGTGGACACCCTTTATGAACAAGATAACTCGAGAACGAGGTGACGTAGGATTTTCAAATTGATACCATAGGTGCATCTACTAGGAGGCCGAGGGGTAGCACTAGCAGCCGTCAGTATTTTTAAAAGATACATTCTAAACTCAAACACTAACAGGCCGTCTTCTGCGTAATCCAACTGTTTTTTTGTTTATTTTTTTTAAACTCCAAATCACATATATAGCATTCATGAATCACTCAGCTTCTACAGGCTGAATATGAACTGGTGTTTTAGGAAGGATGTGCATGAAATTGGAAATTAGTCGATGCAGCAGTTGATAGTTACGTTCTTATTTGATTGTGGAGAGGATGTTTCTGTGAAATGGGATCTAGAAAGCAGCAATCACGCACAGTTTTATAAACCAGGATAATATTTGCCTTTAAAACATTTATAGCGATGTCCTGAAGTTTGGAAAAGCGAAATAGTGTTCTGCTTTGAATCCCAGACTAATATAATCTGACAAACACATCCTTCTTTTTATAAATTATTGTGAGATTGTCTCCAGCAGACATCTGATTGTGTGCTGCTGTAAGAGTTGCTTTTGTTTTTAAAGCGTGGTGTTCCCCTGAGTCTTAATCTCTCGCTGTTCATTAAACAGACTTGGATCTAATTTCTGCAGGAGGCAGAAGCTACTTATTGTTCTGTTGCTTTTATACTTAGACTGTTGGATTCTCTGATTGCAGGGAAAGATGTGGAAGTCATGTGTCTCTGTTTGCTAATACTTGAGTGGCTTGATTTATATGTTTATAGTTGTATAATAGCTTTTCAAGGTGGCATAAAGGTGAATGTACTGCCAGACATTCCCCACTCATAGCTGCTATGGGCAGGTTATTAATCAAAAAGCTGTGCAGTCAGTGTTTGACATTTATCAACACACATAAGAAACATTTGTTGTATTTTTTTTTTTTGTCTCCAATGTACAGTATTTGTTGTAGGCACCTCTTACATTATACAGCAATACAATCAAAAGAAACGACTCTGCAGTATAGTTGTCAAAAATAGCATAGATTTGGTTTCCAAGGTTGTGCAGAGCCAGTCAGGGGTCACATTAGTTATCCATTCTTTCAGCTACAAGGACAGTCAGATCAGATATCACATTACCTGATACAGCAAGTCAATTTTAAATCAAGTTTTCAGTGTCATGAAGGTGACTTTCTTTTTAGATTGCTGTGTTAACTTAAGCCGAACACATAATATAATCTGGTCTGAAGCAGTTTAGGTTTAAAATTGGCCTCAAGTGCCACATTTTCACTAATAAACACTAATCATGATCACAGTAACAAGCGCTGGTTTTGTGAATGCTAGAAAACCATTTTCTTTCACTCTATCTGAGTTCACCGGTCTCTAGGCAGTCACACAGGCCTAGAGACTGGTTGGCAATAATCTGGCAACTACCAGTCACGGGTTGGCAATAATCTGGCAACTATCAGTCACTGGTTGGCAATAATCTGGCAACTATCGGTCACTGGTTGGCAATAATCTGGCAACTACCGGTCACGGGTTGGCAATAATCTGGCAACGACCGGTCACAGGTTGGCAATAATCTGGCAACTTCCAGTCACTGGTTGGCAATAATCTGGCAACTACCGGTCACGGGTTGGCAATAATCTGGCAACGACCGGTCACAGGTTGGCAATAATCTGGCAACTTCCAGTCACTGGTTGGCAATAATCTGGCAACCACCGGTCACTAGGGAAAAGTTTGTATTCACCAATTGGTTGGCAAATGGTTTCTGTAGGTTGAAATCAGTTACAATGAGGGCCCTGCAACAGAAATTTCCTTGTGGTTGCTTTGGTCTCTAGCAGATTGCCACCATCGGCCATAGTTAACATGTAAGTCATCGACTTGTCTGCAAACATTTGCCAACTACAAGCCGAACGCTAGTAAAACTTGAAAAAGTGCGAAACAAACTGGAAATGGAGAACGTTCATCTTCAAAGTAAAATTATGCCTTGTTGCTGTAGCCAACATGTTTCAAAAAACACAGCTTTGTGTTGCACTTTTCTTAGTTTCACTGTTGCTCAGAGGGAAGTGTTGGCGAGCGTTTGCAGACAAGTCTGAGTCTTCCATGCAAACTACGGGCAATTGTGGCAATCTTCTAGTGACCATATACTCCTTTCTGGCCAATTTCACCACACAACTTTTCAACTCCAGCAACCAGTCACCAGCCGGTTGGTTCATATCAATTTTGTAGCCAGCAGTGGTTGTCAGATGTTTTGTGAAGCTAACTTAAGCTGAATCTTGTAATACGTTTGCTTTAAATTCACTGCTGTGTTTTCCAAGCCAGAATAGCTTCTTTACTTAGCTACTGCCGGACAGAAAAAATATTCATTAGGGATGATTGAGTTTGCATTTTCAACTCACATTGCTGGATAGTTACAGCAGTGCATGTATTCGGTTGGTGATTCAGAAAATTTTAAATGTTTTTATTTTGGTCCTAATCTGCTCCCAAGTCTGTCTTACGCTGCTGAAATTACTTCTGATAGAACTCAGAAAATTAGTTAGTCTTTTTGTAGGATATTTATCTCTAAAAATCAATAAAACTTGAGTAATAATTTCACTTTGATCTGGCCACAAACTAAGCTGATTTGAGTAACTGAGTAAAATTTCAAGTTTAGACGAATCAAGTTTAAACTTTAGCAGTTTTTATGTGCAGTAGTCACATTAAAATTAAACATTACAGAGAGGAAAAGTATATTTATTAACTCATGTATTGTCAAGATTAATGATTTTCTGCAGCATTGCTCTCTTGATTTATTTGCAGCACCAGTGTTGCCTTTTACAGTTTTATTTTTGATATTCTTTATATGTCTTTGTCACCTGTTCTTCTGATAATGTCTGACTGAAGCAGGCATCACTGTCGGTCCATTTTGTGTGAAAGAAGAGTGAAGTGACGCACTCGGTCACCCTTTTTTATGTGACCCCCGCACAGAGCCTGAAGCAGGAAGCCTGGTTTAGCAAAGACAGCTGATAATCACCAACATGATACCTGTTAGGTTATTTCCAGTCCAGCTAACACAGAGAGAGCCTGTCCATGTTCCTCCATTGTATGTCCCTCTCCTCAACTATGCACGATACCAAGCCCAAAGTTGCCTTCGATGCATCCATCGAATGTGGGAATTGATGAGTGGATAATGAGCAGCAAAGCGCTTTAAAAGTACCAGTCTGGTTTCCATTTCCATTAAAATCGTTTGAGGAGTCTTACAGGTGGCTGGCTAAAATACTGTCTATGTCCACATCTCTCACAAACTGAAGTCAAACTAAAATCTGTGTCAGGCACGTCTCACTGCCTGTGATCTCACTTCAGTTGTTTGTTTTGCACTGTGCAACTCATGCATTCATGTTTTTCCCACACAGTGGCCAGCTAAGAGCAGGCGAGAAGCACTAAAACAACATCCAGCTCTGCAGGACAGGAATGAGGATGTTTAGAAGGGTTCAAAGATCAGTGGAATGAATGTGTTATACTGTAATTTATGATTTTGGGACATGTTCATAATAAAAGTTACTATTGCTACAACAGTAACTTTTTTCTTTTTCTTTTTTCTTTTTTGCGGGGTTTTTTGAGGGGTTGGATTAAATCTCTTTAATTAGGGACACTTGAATAATTAATTCAGTAAAATGAAAAATTAATAGGGATGCACCAATTGTGAAATTCTGGGCTGATACATGTTCGTTTGTTTTTTCCAGTATTTGTTATTGTTATATTTTGTGCTAGGAAAACAAAGAAATCTTAATAGTGACCTCTTCATTAAACTACCTTTAGCTGAGCACAAATTCAGGCCTATAAATTTATTTAATTTGACCTATATTGGTCAAGCCTTTTTGATAATTATTAACTTGTGTAGGGCTGTGCCGTATATTGTCTGCGCTAATACCGGTATACATTTTTATGTCATCTTCACCAGTGCTCACAACGTCAAGACAAGCTCAGGCACATCTGAAAGCCAGAGCTGGTGTCAGCCTCTGAGGACAATTTAGTGAACAAGAAGCTACTTTAACAACTTTGCAAACTGTGCGAGAAAACTGTTCCAGATAAAGGTGGAAAAACACAGTTATTTCACCACTTAAGGCAAAAACACCATTGAGTACAACTAGGCTGCAGAGGAGTAGAGAAAGAAAACACATGACTCAGCTGAGCATTGCTGGAGTACTCGCCAGTTACACTTCACGTGACAGGAAGAGCAAAACAGTGGATGGAAATTACTGATGCAGTTACATGTTGGAAAAGCAAGGCTTTAAACAGCTGGTTAAAAAAGCTCAATCAAAGATGAAACATCCCTGGTCGAAAATATATATATTTATATATGTATATGTATATGTATATGTGTATGTTGGGACCTTGTGGCAATAGATTCACACTTTGAATTAGGTAGTCTCATCAGTGACAGCAGCTCAATGGAGAAGGATGGAAAATGCCCTTCATTTTATTTGCACTAATAAAGGCTGCTTCCTGCAAGATGCAATCACCAATTAAACGGTGTTCAGTATTTTTTATTGCAAATTTCCTTGAAATATCGTGATATAATTTTAAGACTGTATCGCCCTCCTCTACTTGTGTGGACAGATTTTACCCTCTTTCAATACTTCCAGGATACCCTGGGACTGAAAGTGTCTGATTAGCAATTGGCACAAAAAATAACAACTATGTTGATAATTATTGACTAATAATTAGGTCAGTTTAGTCACTTTACAAGCAAATATTCTCATTTGTCACTACTGACTGAATATATTTGGTTTCCTCTTCCTGAACACTTGTTTTTTGTCCTTTTGTATCACATCCATCTACTGTTGCAGTATGTTACTTATAGTTACAGTTACTTAATTACACGCCTTACTTTGTTACATTGCTTTTACACTACTCCGTAACATGTTCAGAATAGGGCTGTCACAATACTAGAATTTAAAACTTGGCACCAATACTCGATACAACAGAAGTAATGAGGAAGTCATATCTCAAAAAAGTTAAGTTGTTAATTTTCTGAAATATAAGTTAGATTTAACAAAATAAGTATTTAAGATTAAGTTTAGAGGTTTTATTATTCATTTTTTACAAATTATTTAGATCATTTTATTAAAGATCGTGAAGGTAAAATACATTTTATATATTTTTTGTGTCTGTAATCCACTCTGTCACGGCTCAATATTCCATCCACGACCCGCAGTCCACTAACCGCTACATTAATTATAACAGATGTGGCTATTGGGCAATTGCTAATAGTTAAACAGCTAATGTTAACGTGTGCGCTGGCCAGGTTAACATTTATGACAACTGTTTAAGACTTCAGTGTTGTTGAAACGGGAGCTTTACTGACCTCTTAAATTCCTCCTGAGGTGTTGCTCAATGTGCTGTGAAGTAATGTCAGCTGGAGGAGGCAAAGACGCCACATGTTTTGATACTGCTGCAAATGAGTATCCTAATTCGATATTAATTTTAGTATCGATTAAAATCTGAGTATCTTTTTTTTTTTTTTGACAACCCTATTTCAGAATTATTGAATTATTTTTACTGATGGAGCAGGTTGCAGAAGTCACATTTCATCCGTGGCTCTCTGCTCCAAATCATATGCAATGATTTGGTGTCTGATAAGCCTTTGAACACCGTAATCTGGATTGTGTTTCTTTGTCCTACCACTGACCCTCTGCTGCCTCTCGTGTTGTTTTTGGCCTGAACTCCTGCTGATGTGTGCTTACAGTTGTGTTGTGTTCATTAACAGTCACAAAACCCGCATCTGCGATCGACATACATGCCGATCCTGAAGTGATAGTACAGAACGGCACCACGGGGGTCCTTCGATGCACCTTCAAGTCTAGCGAAGTGGTCAGCAGCTCCACCTCGGTGACCTGGTCCTTTCAGTCGAGTCATCCTGACAATCAGTTCTTCAAAGCTCCATACGTGGTAAGTCCCTGCTGGTTGTCTGCTGTGGGAAGATTTCCCACAGTTTCGGGATGTTTTCCTGCGATTGTTTTATCTGTCCTGACGTAAGAAGAAAGGATTCAGCTGTTCCCCGAGGGAGGAGTGAGAGCTCATTGTGATGATTTGGTTTCAGTAGGCTTTCAGTTTCAGTGCCAGGCTTTTATTTATACATCAGGTACAGTTTGTGTATTTCTTTATACTCTCTCCACCTTCTGTCATTACGTTGCTGTATATTTGTTTTTATCTAATTTTTCTGTTTACTTTCATCTTTTTATTCTGTGCTGCTATCTTGCTTGAGCATCATAATTGGATCCCTTGGTGTGTTTTCCTTTTTCTCTATTTCCTGTAGCACTTTGTCGACTTAAATCTCTTCGTAGACCACTCACAGCTGGTAAATTTACTTGAGATAACTTGTGGTTATTAGCATGGATCTAATTTTAAAACAATCAAGATTGAGTGTCTGCTTCTATGAGCATGTTTAACAAAAAAAACACACAAAGTACTGTCAGGTTATTAGTTTATACTGCCTCGAGACATTTAAGCACCTAAAAAATAAAAAAAAAAAAAGTAAGAGAAAAGTTTGTATGGATCGTGCCCCATCTACAAAGGCTTTTTGTTTACAGTCCAGTCAGGCTGGGTGGGACCTGTCTGTCTGCTGTGCATATATAATGACATAGCTGAAGGGCCTTTAATTTGCAGAGCAGTCATGGCAGAACACATACACCCAGTCTACACTTGGAGCGTGTTTAACATCGAGCTGTGTATCTTAAAACATCAGTCTCTGATGTTTCAGACCCATCATTTGCAGACTAAATACTTCTCTTCCTACAGAAATGGCACTTGTCCAAAAAAACAACAAAAACTAAGATGAAGGAAGCTGCTCAGTGAAGGAAGAAGGCTGTGCAGCAGTAATAAAAAAAAATAAAAAATAAAAAAAAAACAAGAAAAAAAAAGGGTTTCTGGTACCTCAAATCTTCTGGGATTAATCTAAATTTCAAAATTGTCAAACACAATGAGCAAGTGTTGTCATTAGAGATGGCAAGATACCAAAAATTAGTACTTGGTACAAGCATTTCAAATTCCATGCATTTCAGTACCAAAAAACCTAATCAAGAGATGACCTACTTTCCATGTACACATCTGCAGGGCTGTCTTTGAGCTGCTTAGACAGGTTTGAGATGTTCCTCTTGTTTAAGATGCGTTTTAGTCCAAACATTGTACAGTGTGAGAACTTCAAAGTTGGCTTGCAACCCAAACTTGACACTAGAGAGCAGACAGGAAAACGAAGGGGAATGACATGCGGGAAACGGTCCAGGGCAGACTCAAACCTTGGAATCAACCAAGTGAGCTATAGCAGAGCCCCAGTCAGATTTTAAATTTAATTAGGCTGCTTTAGATTTGGCTACCAGTGATCATAGAAACAAAATAATTGCGATAAAACGATCACTTTTTTGCATTCATTTTGGCTATAAAGGTTTTTTTTTTCTTGTTATAAATCAAGTGCACATCTTTACGTTACAGCAGGGTGCTTTTGCTCCTCTCTAAAAGCTCAAACTCACTTAGTTCAGCTCCAGCCAAGATGAATAAAGGAGAGCTTTTAGTCATCAAGATCCACCCAGAGAAGAAGTTGGCAATCTTTATTGCCAAAAGACGCATTTCTGACCATTTTCTGACCCCCCCAAAAAATTTGAAAGGAGCTACAAAACATATTTCTGATGAATGTGACACAGCTTGTCAGCATTACTAATAGGTGTAAATAATTAAAATCTATTGAATATAGTAGTTTAATGTTGCATTTTAATAACAATAATATCATATTTATAAAACTAAAATAACTAAACTTGTTTACTCTTATTTATTTATTACCAACAAAAAAGGATTATTGTAAAGTGGAGGAAAAACATCTATTAGGCCTGCTTTGAAACACTGTGGTGATAAAACTATGAAGGCCACTCCTACCTGTTTTTGTACATAAGAAAAACTCTTTATTCATGTAGTTTTTTATTTTGTCAAAGCAACAGGGAGCCACTGGAGATGGGCAAAAGACCCTCGTGTGTTCTTGAAGTGGCAGGTTCAGTTTTAAAGTTCAGTCACTGATTGAGGTTTGCTAAGTCAGTGACTAATTATGTATGAAGACTTACAGTATTGGCCTAAATAATCATGATTATGATTTTGCCCGTATTCAAACAGGCTTTTTTGACTCCAGCACAAAAAACAAAACAAAACAAACTCAATCATAATAAACTGAAGTAAACCATGCAAAACAAAATGTTTGGGAATCCATCAAAGAAGAAAATCTAGTTGAGTTGAAGCCTTGTTTTTGTATGAAAAACAAGACTGTTATCATGACCGAGCCAAGGCAAATGAGCACAGAAATACATAGCAGAGGAAAAGCTTCTGTGCGTGTTAAGTACTATCAGTAGGTTCAGTATCATGATACAGTCTATATGCATGCTGCTTGATGTCCTGTCCACGTTTATCAGATCCATGTCGCACAGTGTGTAGGTGTGTTACGACAGCTGTTATTCCTGTGTACAGGAGTATTAGGCACAGGGAATCAGCTTTGTATTAAAATGACCAAATTATCCAAATATTTATCTATTAATTAATTTATGTCAAATACAGGAGCACTATTGCTGCGTTGCCATTACAAATTAGTATAATAAATTTGGCTTAAACAAACAATTTCGTAATTGATAAGTTTTAATTATTTCTAAAAGAGATTAGTGGTTTTGTTTATGAAATTTAGGTTTGTTACTAAAGCAATATTGTCAAAAAATTATAGTTATATTTTTCTTTTTTTCTCTTTTTTTTTATTGTACATTTTATTGTATTTTGCAATGCATCTGTCTTTTTATTGTATTTTATCTGGGACTTTTTATGTATTTTATTTAGCAGTATATGCCCATGCTACAGTATTGCTTGGCCGGTTTGTGCTATTGGCAAACTGATTTCTTCCCATTTTGTAGATTTACTACTTTTCAAATGGGAAAGGATTCCCGGGACAAGAGGAGTTCAAAGACCGAGTGCAGTTTATTGGGGACATCAACAAGAGGGACGTCTCGATACAGCTGAGTCCAACTCAGTTCAGCGACAACGGCACCTTCTTCTGTGACGTGAAGAACCCACCAGACGTGAAGGGGACGCAGGCTCGAACAGAGCTCAGGGTTGTGCTGAAAGGTGAGTTTCTGTCAATTTACTTTGAAATTGATGCACCAAAGTCAAACATTGTAAATGTAGTAATAATTATAGAATGGAAATCTGTGACAGTTTGAGCTAGTGGGGCTGGGAATGGAGGAAAAGAAAGATGTCTTTTTAAATGCCTACTACTCTGCGGCCTTGGCCAGACACTCGTCAGTTGTTTTCACCCACTCAGCAGGGCTCCGCTCACACACATGCTGATTGGACAGTGAGAAAACACAGTGTAGAGCAGTGTGAGCCTCAGAGCACTGAATCTGTTGTGTTTCCAGGCAAAGAGGAGAATTTTCTGTTAGTGGCTGATCAAACATGATGGACTGGATGGCAGCCATTTTAACCACCATGTGTCGATTGCACCACCTGTAACAAGTTAAATCCTGGATTACATGATGGTTTATCTAAGAATGCTGCTGCACCATGCTTTCAAACTAATGTAAAACCAAACAGGATTACCTGCAAACCTTCTGTGTGTCTCCCATTAGTCATCTGTAAACCTTAGATCCACATCTCCCAAAACCAAGTAAAAAATGTGAAAGACTATCGACAATAAAAGGGCTGAAACCCAACTCTACACTGCCTGCTCAACACTAAACAGCACACAGACACAGTTAGAGACCAGTCTGTGAACACAGTGAAGGATTTAGCTGCTAAAATATTAAGTTTCTCTTCCCATAGAAGTTGGTAGAGACCAAAACCGGAAGTAAGTGACAATCAAGAATGAAAAATGAGATCACTTTGTAGTTTTACCCCATAATTCACCGGCTCTTTGAGGTCACGCATATACGACACAGTTTTCCATCACACAGCTTCAAATCACACTGGGAGTGTTTCAGCCTTTGGGCTGCACGGCGTCTTTTATGGTCTGGTGGAATCACAAGTATTTTGATCACAAGAATTGTGACTTCACCACGGAGTGGGTGTGATTACCTTTTCCTTGGACCTGTTACCTACCAGGGAGATAGTATTTGGGTAACCGGGCAACAAACATCCAAATATCTTTGAAATTAGCAGGTTTATCCACCGCCTGCCTGTCTGCTCTGTCTGTCAAACTGCATGCACCTCAGGATATCTCTGAATCTTGTTCTGTCTAGGTCTGTTAGCCAGAGTTCACTGCACAACATCACACTGTAGTGATTCGAAGTGGAAAATTGCACTAAAATGAAAGCCTGTAATGTTACATGTATATATAAAAACCCAACTTTCCATTGTCCTTGCCACATCAATGGGCCAATTCCTGTAAAAGAAAAACAAAAAAAAAGAAAAACTGTGAAAAGTTGTAGAAGAAGTAGATTGACAGGTTCATGATAGATTCTTTTGATTAAAAATATCACAACAGCTGAGGTCATAAATTACTCCACTTGGTCACTTAAAGATGAAATTAATTAAAGGTACAAAATAATTACATCGAATTTCATCAGGTAATGGGAGAAGGCCTAATAAATGCAAGCTGTTCCAACACAGATGTCAAACCATTGTACTCCTGTTGTTTGTTTTAACTCAGCTGAAGACCACATGTGCATGTGATGGCTTCATATGTGGCTGCACCTTCTCGCAGGTTGAGGATTTTCTTTGTACCTAACATCTGTATCTAGGAAGCAGTACAGAGCCCAAATAGAACATGTGTGTTGTAGTCAAATATGTTTTAACCACAGTTTCTTTTGGCTCTAAGAAAGAGCTGCCTGGTATTGTTCCAGCTTTTGTTGCTCAGCTTTGAGCGATACTCCCAGCTGTGTTCTTGGTTGTATTTCCAGGGCTGGAGGTTAAAGTTTTGGGCTTTATTTATGGCAGCATCACTGTATTTATACATGATGTAGGGACTGAGTGGGCCTTGTGCCCAAAATGTTATTTGTGTATTTTGAAATCAATTTTTACCTTTTTTGATATTTTATATAAATTACAGCAGCAAACACACAAATGTTAAGATAAAATCTGTTTGTTTTGTGTGAAAAAATATTTTTCACACACTTCTATTTATCTTCACATATTTTTGGCTCTAATAAAGAGCTGCCTTGGTGGTGTTACAGCTTTTGGTACTCCTGGATGCTCAGGTATGAGCACCACTCCCATCTGTGTTATTGGTTTTGTTTCCAGGAATGGATGCTAAGTTTTTTTTTTTTATAGTACAACCCGAATTCCGGAAAAGTTGGGACGTTCTTTAAATTTGAACAAAATGAAAATCAAAGGACTTCCAAATAACATGAGCCAATATTTTATTCACAACAGAACATAGATAACATGACAAATGTTGAAACTGGGAAATTGTACACCTTCATCCACTAAATGAGCTCATTTCAAATTTGATGCCTGCTACAGGTCCCAGAAAAGTTGGCACGGGGGCAACAAATGGCTGAAAAAGCAAGAAAGTCCAAAAAGATTCAGCTGGAAGAACATCTAGCAACTAATTAAGTTAACTGATATCAGGTCTGTAACATGATTAACTATAAAAGGGATGTCGTAGAGAGGCAGTCTCTCTCAGAAGT
>VUQS01045109.1:0-10944 GCA_015108495.1 Heterochromis multidens
CGACATGTCAATGGCTGTGAACAAAGAGCAACTTGTAAATAACTCATGAAAGAATAAAGTTACGTTGGAACCAAGCACACCATTGTTTTTCTTGTGACATTACCAATAAGTTTGATGTGTCACATGGCCCTCTTCCTATTGAAAAAACAAAAGTTGTATCCAAGATGGCCGACTTCTAAATGGCCACCATGGTCACCACCCATCTTGGGGAGTTTGCCTCCTCACATATACTAATGTGCCACAAACAGGACTTTAATATCACCAACCATTCCCATGTTATTACGGTGTATCCATATAAATGGCCCACCCTGTAGTTTATTTGAAGCAAAATTCTGCTATAAGACATTTTCCAAAGGCCAGGAGAGTTGACAGATGTCTTATCTTCCAATGCAGCCCTTTAACAACGAAGATGTTAAGATTCAGCACTCTCAATTTTTGCCTGCTTATTTTGATGTTTGAACTGCTAACCTGTGGGGCCAATAAATACATCAAACAGATAGTGCTGTTCAAACAGTCTACTTTCAGTTTGTCAGAAGATGTCTTCATCACTCAGTTTGTAACTTTCTGAAACTGACAGTCATGCTCACTTTCTGCAGAAGCTAGCCAGGTGTGTGTTTGACTGAAAATGGGCAGAGCTCCAAACTGTGTTTTTTTTGTTTTTTTTTTTCTCCTCCAAATTCCTCACATTGCTGTTTTTGCTACTGTTTGTTTGTGGGTGAACTGTAACAGTTTTGTCTGTGCTGGCAGGGATTGAGTTGTTCTGCTTTCAGAGAAGAAGCAGGAGAAGTGAGACTGAAATTGGAAACAAATTCCTAACAAAACCAGGACTGATATGCAGCATACTCAGGTTCTCCCTTCATCTTTTTACTTTAGGTTTTTGTATCAGAATGACACAGCTGGTAGTAAACAGACATCAGTCTTTGTTCTGCCAAATGCAAGAAATTGGAATTTAGACTCCCCTTACAATGACAATCAGTTTTTTACCCTGCAGCTTTAAAAATTAATATAAACTTAGGAGCCCTAACATGGAGGCATGTTCAGAATTTATTTGTTTTGCTTGAGATGTTAATGAAGCTGTGTGATTGTGGATGACTAAGACTGGCTACTGGCAAGTTTTAAAATTAGCTGGCAGTACTTTAAGTCTCCCTATTTAGAGCTATATAAGTACTTAATAAGCAGCTTTTTAAGGCTTATCACTGTGCAGCATTTCATATGAAAACATGTTATACCATCACTAATTGTATTTAACTTTACTGTTCTTGTTTCTTATCTTTTTATACACCAGCCTCCACCTATTGATGTCCAGAGTTGTTGAAAAATAAATTAATGAACATTTACAATACTGTGCAAAAGTCTTGAGTCACCCCTCATTCTTTACATTTTGCTAGGAAAAAGGGAAATAGGTGCAGTGATTAATTGAAACATGTGCAAACATACATATATGGAAATACAGTATATAATACAAAAACAGAGTTTGTGCAATTCTAACAAGCTTGAAAGTCAATATTTTGTATGACCACTTTTATTCTTCAACACAGCCTGAGCTCGCACTTGTCATTTCTTTAAGCAGTCTTCAGAATAGTTCTCCAGGCTTCTTCAAGGACATTCAAAGCTCTTCTTTGGATTTTGGCTGCCTTTTGTTCTCTTCTCTGTCAAGATTGATCTAACACTCCTTCAGTAATGTAGAGTCTGGGCCAATCCATGACTGGTAGTGTTTGACTGTTTGTTTTTCTATCCAGGTATGCTTTTACTGCATATGCCAATCAGACACTTTCCAGATGGTATTGCATGGTGGATCACAATCTGACGGTACTTTTCTGGGTTTATAATTCCATCAATTTTGACAAGATTTCCAACACCACTGACTGAAATACAGCCCCAAACCATGACAGAGCCTCCACCGTGTTTTACAGATGGCTGTAGACACACACTAATGTACCTCTCTCCTGACGTTCTCCATATATATTGAAGATGATTCAATTCAGTTCAGTTTTATTTATATAGTGCCAAATCACAATAACAGTTGCCTAAAGACGCTTGATATTGTAGGTAAAGACCCTACAGTAATGCAGAGAAAACCCCCCTATGAGCAAGCACTTGGCGACAGTGGAAAGGAAAAACTCCCTTTTAACAGGAAGAAACCTCCGGCAGAATCAGGCTCAGGGAGGGGCAGCCATCTGCCATGACCGGTTGGGGGTGAGGGGGAGGAAGATTTGAACCAAACATTTTGAGGTCCAGATGCATCTTTCAGGCTCTGTGTCAGGTCTATGCTGGATTTTTTTTCCTGTTTCGTAAGGACATGACTTTCAGATACTGTTCACAGTTCTGCTGTAGATATTTTTTTAGGCCTGCCACTTCTTTTTTTTGCACAGTATTTTATGTCTACTTACAACTACGTTGTATACATGTACACATAGTGCTTATGAATTCCAGACTGGGTATTTAGAGACATAAAAAATTGTATTAGTGCACAACCACTAAATTATTTAACTCTACATTTATACTTATGTTTACAATGCAAACTACAGCAAGACATCAAAGAAGAAAAAGTAAATGAAGCAGTAACAGATACAGTCTGTGCTCTGGTTTGTAAGGATTTTGGAAGCACTGATATGAACTAGCTATCATCATATCCTCACTGCTCTACATTCTCCCACCAACCAGCACCACCTTTGCTGTCCCTGCCTTGTCAGACACTGGTTCTCTAGTGAGTTGTGACGAACTGTCATGTGCGTGACTAAACCGGCTCAGCAGCCCGCTGTTGGTTGGAGAAATCACTCAGCCATTACAGCCCCTCAGTTTCTGTGAAAACAGCTTCAGGCAGGAGATTTGGACAGACCAAGAGATGGAGAGAGACTGTTTTCACTGCAGTGGGAAGCATGGTTGATGTGTCTCCCTAACCCCTTGCAAACAGCATGCCAACACAAGTCTGAAACAGCACCTTCTCTATCCACTTGTAAATTCACCAGCTCGGCAGCACAGGAAGGGAATGTAAATTAGGTGTGACTAACAGCAAGATGGGAATCCAGGCAGTTTTTCCCCTCCTCTCTTGCTGTTCTCCTCTGGCTACTGAGGGTTTTGTACACATTCACTTTCCTGCAGTGCTGCAGGCTGTCAGCTTGGTTTCACATGCAGAATGACTTCAGCTTGAGGTGAATAAGCTGAGGCCAGATACAGTAAAGAAGACAAAAGGGCAGAATTGCTGAACTGAAGTAGAATGAAAAAAAGCTACTGGATTTGTGATTAATTGGGAGCCCTTTTGCTCCATCTTCAAAAACCACTGGACCAGCATCATACTTACTGAAATGTGGGAAGCACTGCTTCCATTTTTGAGTTCTCTGAAACATTTGAGCTTTAAGTGGTGCAAGATGCTCAAATAATTTATATATGATACAGCACGCAAAAACCCGAGCCAAGCAATGATGCAATCAAGAACAACTAGATTTATATTTCCAGTGTTTATTATTTTAACATCACTGTCTGCAAATATCTCTCAAAACTATGTCAGAAAAATATAGTTTATTGAACAGTTTCTATTTTGCCCCAAACAACAAACCTCTCAGCTATGAAGCAAAAACCCCTGCTTAGTCCAACCAGACACACCCAGGGGTGCGATTCGCCCCCTTACAGACACTGGTGACTGTTCAAAAAGCCATCTTTTATCTGTGGCCGTAACACTGTGTGGATTGTGATCAGTCGACAGTTTCTTGTAAACCTAGTGGAGTTTTTTATCAGAAGTTTAATCCTTTACGAACAGGCTACAAGGGACTATTTATCCATTTGACACACCGCAATAATTAAAAGAATGGACACAGTTTGACATGTTCAAGTTAAAAATTCATAGAAAATAAGCAAAGATAGCTGAAATAAATCTGTCTTTTCATGTTAATCTAGAAGTTTTGAAATTTTAGGAAACAAAGTAAAAAATGAAAGTTATGGACTTTACCCTGGTTTTCGCATATGTTCAAATCGCCTTGCGAGGCAGCTGGATTGGCAAGATCGCAATCACAAGAGAATCCATCTTCCCAGGCCTTTAGCTGTGTGCTTGGGTTACTACTAACAAGTTTTGCAGCGTTTAAGTGGTTCAATTGTTCCACTAAGAAATAGGGAATAAGAAATAAGAAACAATTTTTAAAAAAATAGGGTTTTTTGTATTTTTGTTTTCTCCTTTATACTGAAAACATATGAAACCATGACTCAAGAACCAAGATTAATATAAAACCATGAATTTTGTGTACTGTTACAGCCCTACTCTCCAAGCTGTCTACCTGTCATAGACTCGGCACTGGTTATAGTGAGATCCTAGTGGGGATCACTGTAAGAGATACTGATGAAGGTGTTATATTTAATCACAGGGCTGATGGTTTTCCACTTTCCTTTTCAGCGGTGTCATCGTTTGTAGGCATGAAGTAATTTCCTCTTGTCAAACTGTCTTCATAAGGTGTGTCAACATGTGGTTAATGTGTATATGCATAGCTGTTCCAAGGTTTATTATTCAGGTGCACTGGGATCTGTGTGTAATAAAAAGATACAATAAGAATACCAAAATCAGCTTTTTTATCCTTGAGTGCGTAGGCAGTTACTCTCACAGAAAGAGAAACAGCAACCAGCCAATTATTCTTGTGATTATTATTGCAAGGGAGCTGATGGGCCTGCATGTTATTGATGTTAGGGAGGATGTCAATGGACCTCCATTTCAATCCAATAAATACTCTTTGCACTGCTGCCCCTGGATTTTTCAAGGGGTTATGCAAGAGTGCTTTCCATCGACAATGAGCTGTATTTCTCCCATTATGCGTAATGGGAATAATATGCATGCAGTCATATTTGTTAATACGTAAGGAGAGTATCCAAGTGTGGTGTGTATCTGTCTCTCTTGCACAGTGTGTTTTACAGTCTTGATGATGGAGCTAGCCCTCTGCAGACAACCTGTGCTCATTTTATGGCCTCCTCCCCAGCTGCAGCGTGTGGGCAATAAACCTTTCTCCAGCAATCTCCAAACAGTGCAGCAATCAATGGGAAATTATCTCAGCCAATCGATGGGCCAGCCTTTCTGTTCCTCTCTCTGTCTACCTCTCCTGCTGTCCTCCTGTATGTATCCCTTTCTCCCTGCATCCCCCACCCACCCATCCCTCCTCTTCTCATCCCTTCTGTCTCATTTTTGCTGGCTCTCTGTTTTTTCCACCCACTCCTTCGGCCCCCCCTCCTTCCCCCTTTCACTTGCATTTCCTCTAGCTCTCTCAACTCTGCTGCTTATTTTGAAATGCGACAGCTCAGCAGCTCCATTAACAAAAGTCGCCTTCACACATGGAACATGTCATAATACTGGACTGACTTTCCTGTTGAATATGAAAGTCTAACTTGTTGTGAAGCCCAGCGTCTGTGCTCCTTGTTGCTGTCCTTGGTTGTCAGTGCCTAGTTGCATAAAACTGTGTTATTTTTCCATATTTTGCTTCAGGGTGTATTTTAATAGGTTCAGAAAATTGCCACTTCTCAAACTCTTACACTAAGTACCAAGTGGTTTCCAACAGCTAGTCTAAAAGCAAAGTAAATACTGACAGGTCAAAGTTTTGTTTTGTTTTTTTTAATTAATTATTCAGATTAACTCTTACAGGTACTGATGGGAAAAAAATAAAAAGACTGAAGTAAGCAAAAGAAATAAGTAAAATTTTATCTTTACTTAGCTTTAGATAAGATGTTTCTATTGATAAACCTGTTTTTTAGTCTAACTGTAGGAAATATGTAAGAAGCATGAAAGAAACTTAGCAAGATAGACCCTATAGTGTTTAATGGTGTTTCCTTAGTAAAAGCTACTTCAGTCAGTTTTATCCAAGAAAATATCATTTTACTCATTTTATAATCAGTATATTTATATTAACAGTAGATCACATGGCCAGCTCTCCTCAGCTCTACAGAGGTTTCTAATGTTTTTTTTATGCTAGTCTTTGATAGCTGTCCCTAAGAGTTTTGATTTACTCTCACCTTCTCATAACATCAACTGTGCTTAGAGAATCATGGCATTACATATGTTTCTCACTTTCAGCACAAAAAAGGAGGTAGTCTGCTTCAGACTCATTCTCACTACTGGAAATACTCCGTTTGGGTTAGGTGAGGGTCCTGTTTACGTAGCACGTGGAAGATGCAGGACAAATGACACCCATTCACTCTGAATTCTCTAGGTAGTTAGGTGTTCTCACATGGGCGCAATTGAACATCACAGACTTTGAGCTTGCTGATTTAAAGACTGTTTACAGGTTTGCAGTACAGGTCTGAAATCGTCTTTGGCGACTACAACATAGTAGAGCATTTATCAGCTGAAGGGCCAGATTTTTTAAGTCAGGAGTTGGACACAACAACAAAGTGAAGACTGAATTTCTTGATGCATGCTCAATAATCCAGGTAAAAGAATCCCAAAAAGCTGAATCTGTTCATCTGGACGTAGCGTTTTTTAGTGGGAGAGACTGAATTCACATTCACCCGGTGCCTGTTACTTATAGTAAATGCTAATTCTGCTCCATGTCTGCTGGAGGTGTGAATAGGGAACTGTTTGCTAACACATTCACCATAACACCTTTAGAAGGTGATATGTCAGTGTTGTCTTGTCAGCTTGCTGTTCTGAACTAAGGTGGCTTAAAGATTCATTAATAGATCCTCCTGAAGTAGACTTTAAGACGATCTCTGAAGCTTAAGTGTCACGTAAAGAAGCCCACATTTTCTGAATTAAACTGGGTATTGCAGCTTTTTGAACAACATGATATGCTTTAACTGCTTCTTCTCTCTACCATTTTACTCAACTGTTTACACAATGAATTAAATTTCAGCATGTTAGCGGTCCTGAAAATTGAATAATTTCTCATTATGCAAGGTAATCCAGTGTTTCCCACAGGTTGACTGCTTTTTGGTGGTGTTGGGGAGTTTGTGGTCATCAGGTTTACAGACTCAGCCAACATCTCCCCATCTTTGGTTTTAGATTAATTAACACAGGTTGGAAAACTGTAGGCAAAGAGTTTTAATCAGCTTGAGTAACTCTCTGTCTTCTCTTTTCTGCTACTTTGCTACATGTTTTAACTCCATCCTTCTTTCTCTCACACACAATGATAGCCATATACTGAAGTCTGTGGACAGCAGAGGAGAAAAACTAGCATGACCGTACAGTACGGTGCAAAAGACTTGAGCAACCCCTCATTCTTTACATTTTGCTAGGAAAATGGGAAATAGGTGCAGTGATTTATTGAAACCTGCGCAAACACACATGGAAATACAGTATATAATTAAAAAAAAAAAAAAATAGTTTGTACAATTCTAACGAGCTTGAAAGTTAATATTTGTTATGACCACCTTTATTCTTCAACACAGCCTGAACTCTCTTAGGCAAGCAATTTATTTAAGTAGTCTTAAGGAATAGTTCTCCAGGCTTCTTGAAGGACATTCAAAGCTCTTCTTTGGATGTTTTGCTGCCTTCTCTTCTGTTCTTTGTCAAGATGATCCCACACTGCTTCAGTAATGTAGAGGTCCTGGGTCTGGGGAGGCCAATCCATGACCAAAAGTGTTCCACTGTGTGTTTTTCTATACAGGTGTGTTTTTACTCCATTGGCAGTGTGTTTGGGATCATTGTCATGCTGAAAAATAAAACAACTGCCAATCAGAAGCTTTCTAGATGGTATTACATGATGGATGAAAAGCTGACTGTACTTTTTTGTGTTCATAATTCCATCCATTTTGACAAGATCCCCAACACCACTGGCTAAAATGCAGCCCCAAACCATGATGGAGCCTCCACCGTGTTTTACAGATGGTTGTAAACACACTCACTGTTGTACCTCTCTCCTGACTTCCTCTGTATATATTGACAACAATTTTAATTAAAAACTTCAACACTTCAGAAGACCTTTTTCAGTCCAGTTCTTGTTTAATTTGGCATAACTCAGCCTTTTCTCCCTGTTTAGCTTAAGAATGGCTTCTTGACAGCCACCGTTTCATTGAAACTTAAGACTGCTGTAGATAGTTTTTTAGACCTCCCACATCTTCTGTTACTTCCTCTTGTCCAGTTTCCTAAAATTTTTTAAAGACACCATGCCAAGATGTTTTCAACTAATCGCTCTTTTTAGGAATCACCTTGTTGGTGAAAAAATATTATTTTCTGTCTGTCAAACTGTGTTATCTTTTACATTTTTTCATAGATTCAACTAAAGAAATGGGAACAAATATGAGTTTTTGTGACAGGCTGCTAGTAAAAAAGTGCCTAAAGATACAATTTAAATGTGGGTTTTTTTTTTGCTATGTTATCTACTGTGTGAAGACACAACACTGGTTCATCTCTTAATTTAGGTGCTTTTTTAATGCTTTAATGATTTATAATGCTTTTTGTTTTCTTTAAGTGGCTTAACAAAGGAAAAAAAACATTCCTCTTAAAATGGTCGGATACAAGGACTGGACTAAAAATACATTTTAAAAAAAGCCACTGTCCAAAGAAAAACTGAGAGACCTTCAGAAGGCCTGGAGAACTATTGCTCAAGCTTTTCATTATGACTATTATGATTTATTGTCTGTATGACCTTTGATTTTAGAGGGTGTCAGGTTGGGGACATTGTTTTTATGTGGGCTTGTCATTGTCGCTGACATTGACTACATGAGTAACATACACAGTACAGTTGCTGAATGCTTCGAATGCTTGTTTTGATATATATGTTTGTTTCAATATATGCTGATAAACATTTATAGAAATGTCACTGTATTAAAACAAGGAAAAATATCAGTACCAGTTTTTCATCAGTTTTGATTCCAGCTCTCACCTACACAGCAATCAAAGGAAGTTAAAAAAAAAAAAAGGGACGGGGGGCCTGAAAAAGTAAGAAAAGTTGCAGCATTAGAACACTTCAGAGAAAAAAAAGTGACTGCTTATGCTGGCACAACACCACTCTGACTTCAGCTCTCCGGAGTTCAGCTGCCATCCCAGTATTTTATGGTTTAGTCATTGGGCTCTTAACATCTAATATTTATTTTCTACTAAAGTACATGCTACAATATAACCACTCTTAGACCTTGTCTGCTGAATGGCTCAGAAAAGCCTTTTTAACTTGGGCTGCATTTCTGTGTGGGTGAATGTATCATTACAGTAATCTTGGATAACCTTTTGGCAGCACTCACCTAACAAAATTCCAGGGGTGTTTCCACGCCTAAGCAGCACTCGCTCCTGGCAGAACAGACACACACTGACAGCCATTCAGGGAGGCTTGGAAATGGTGAGCAAACAGCACTTCTCCTTAACACCTTGTTTATGCTGCTACTACCCACAGAGTTCAGCCATAACATGACAACATGAAAAGAAAGCACAAGTGACAACCACCGGCCCTGCCTGTCACACTTGTATCATTTTTTCCCCTACCTCAGCCATGGGGAAAACAGCCAGCTAATGTCGTAGTTTGACAAACAGGAGGCTTGTGTGCGGCTGAGAGACACCGGGTTATTTGCTTTGCAGCAAGAGATGGGGTCAATAAGGGTTATCGGAACCCGGCAGAGGTTGTCCTGTGCAGAAAAAGGACAGAGCAGTAGACCGTGGGCTGTGAGAGCGAGCTGTAATAGAGAAATTCTAAATGTGATGAAAATTGGGAATGCTGTTTTGACAGACAACGGTTGCAGTTGTCATAGATTAGGAGGTCAGCTCCGGTCAGTGGCTGCAGGGGTTTTGTTTACACACCATAGCTACAAGCATTCATATAAATAGCAACTTGATAAAATCCCTCTTCAAGATTCTCAGCTGTTTCATCTGTGTAAACATTCGCAGCAGAGGTTCCCATGAATTTGTAAGCAACGAGTTATAACTGTGGATTCACAACAATAGAGGCTGCTGTTTTATGGCTTGAAAATGGAAGAGTGTTAATCAGCAAGTTTGTGCAGGTGCCATTAGCTTCTTCAACCACAAAAATCCAAAAGGATTACCAAGAAATTCTTCACTGATGCATTCTTAGCAGATTGGGAGACGTGCACAGACATAAAAAGCACACTGAGAAGTAATTTGTATTGTTTAGTAGTTACTACTGATGGGACTTTTCATATTTCCTGATTTCCATTGGCTTTCTGCTATTCTGTTTATTTCTGATATAAATTATATCTTTCCACTAGATAAAACTGTTTATGCAGATGGATTTAAGTCAAGTTGGTTGATACAAGTGTCACACAAGGATCAATATTAGCCTCCTTACTTTTTACCGAATGCATAAATAATATTTATTTTCCAAATGTACATTGCTGTATCCATTTTTATGCTGATTGTTAGGGCAGTGAGGATACAGGAGCTGTAGAAAAGCAAAAACCACCTAAACCAAGCTAGAGCTACAAAAGAACTCAACTTATTTTAACAATACTCATGTAGAAACGATGACGTGTTGTGCTTTGAGTCATGAGCTCTTACTTTAGTTCTTCATACTCTTCCCAACATTTTCCTCTAATGTTATTTTGGTTTCATCTTGGTCCAAAGGATCTTATTCTAGAGTTAACCAGGCTTTGTTTTTGTTTTTGTTTGTTTTTTATATAATTTAGTAAAGTCTAATCAGTGCTTCCTGTCCTTGACTGCTGTGCATCTTAAGGTAAACCCTCTGTATTTACATTCCTGATGTCTCCTCAGGATTATAGAGTTGGGCAACGATACGACTACCTCCTCAAGAATGTTCTTGATTTGTGATGTGAAGGGGTTTTTCTTAACCAAGGAAATAATACTATGACCATGCATGTCTGTGTAGGTTCTCAGTCATCCAGGACATGGTAGTCTAAGGGTTTGAAAGAAGGCAACTGGACTTCTTTAAGCTTCTTTAGTTTCACTTTATATTTGAAAAATCCCTGGTTCGAGACCAGGAGGAGAGACAAACCATGCCTCAGGGGTCACAAGCTAGTGTATTCCTATGCCCGGATAAATGTGAGGGTTGCATCAGGAAGAGCAATGTTTTA
>VUQS01045109.1:31831-58298 GCA_015108495.1 Heterochromis multidens
AAAAATAAAAAAAAAAAAAAAAAAAAAAAATCAAATAATGAACAACATCATGAACAAACACCAAACGAAAACAAAGTGGAAATCAAATCTGTAACATGCCAACATCATCCTGCACTGTGGGAAAGTTATAATGAGAATCTTTCACTGATAATTAGTTTATCAAAAAGATGATCACCAGATTACTTCGTATAACCAAAAAATCAACCAGAAAGCACCCCAAAATGCAAATGAATTAAAATACTAATGCCAGAAATCAGGAAATTTAAATCTAATCAGCCTGCAGGAAGTCATTATTATCTGTCCTTGTTCATTTTCCAATTAATCTGACAATGTGCTGGAACAAATTCACTTATTTGGACAGCAAATGTAGGTCTTACCCCGATAAACTCTTGTTATGCAATTTCACAAACGATCAAGGAAAATCGATTGAGAAGGCCGGTTAATCTCAAGAGTAGAGATCCTATTTAAGGTCGACATTGTGGCTAGAGAAGGCAGTTAATCAAAAACAAGCAAATAAAGTAGCACTCGCACATAATTTTGCAAGTAGTAGCTCTTGTGGCTTTAACATTAGTGGTTTGAACTGTCCTGACTGGTTTGCAAGAAAATATGGGTGTGTAATGTTTCACTCAGCAGCTTAGGGCAGATTTATGCCTTTGTATTAAGATGTAGCAGTGCGAGGTTAACACAGGCTGTAAAGGGTTCATGGAGAGTAATGGAACAGCTTAGTCTTCACCATCATTTTCCATTTTTTGAGAGTGCAAACAACATAGACATATTTGCATTTTTTGTTTTTTTTTGTCTTGCAAGGCCATTCCTACTGAAAGACATCATGTAAGCACAGTCAGCTCTGTCTATAACAAATACATGAAGGTAAATTATATTACTTGGGTGGGTAATAAATGCACAACATGGCCTGAAAATGTACAACACATCCATCTAGTGAGGTAACAGTGCCTCGACAGCCAACGGGTTAAATCCTACGCCGAACTATAAATCACTTCCCACGCCGTAGGCATCTACAACAGGAGCAGAGAAACAACTCGCCAGAGAAGCATAAATTCAGCTTTAGTGTTATTAGTAGTGAAATGAAATATTAGGACGTTCCAATGTGTGAATATATCAGACTAAATATGCTGCTGCTAAAAAAGAGCACACGTGGCATTGTCTGTATATAGTGTGAATGGTTGTTTTAGCTTTTACTTGTAACATACAGTAATCTGCCAAAGAAAACCTGTTTACTTTGCATTTTAATTTGGCAGCCATTATAAAAGAAAATTGATGATGCTGGGGAAAAGGGAAAACAAACAGGCATGAGGGATAGGAGAGGTAGATGGAGAACTGAAGGAGAATTGTTTGCATTAGTGACGATCTGAGGACAAAGCAAGCAAACCTGATCTCTTTTACTTATCTAAGTGATGGTGCATTTGAACTCCAACATAGCTGACTTGCATTTTTGGAGACGGAAACACATTTCCTTTAATGGATGACCAAGTGGTCATGGTGGTAGCAAATGTGTAAACAAGGATGTCAAGTGTCCAAATAAGGCGAATGTATTTAAACTCATGTTTTAAAGGAAAGCTGCTCTAGATCTCTTCTGTGCCATTGTGCAGCATGGAAGCTACACTGTAGCTCCAGGTTTTTATTAAAAACTATAAAAGACAGTATGGGCTAAGGTTAATGCACATTGAAAAGTGGGAGTGAAAAGTTAGTCAAGTAACCAGTACCACTCATCAACTATACACTATTATTAGAATTGTGTAATACACAAGTCTAGTTTTATCAATATACTGTAAAGAATATGACTGACTGTGGCAATTTTACCATAACAGAGATGCAGCATACAGAGCATTTTTTACCTCACGTACGTTTTCCAGCACTGCAAATATTGGTGGTGAGAGTGTACACCTCAGGCCTTACTGTCAGATGTTACTGCCTACGTTTGTGGGGGGTTTTATGAGCAGTTGCATTGTGAGTCTTTGTGCTTCAAGCTCAAAGTTAAAGTACCATTTGAAACAGAGGTGGACAACTAATTTTCCCAAGGGGCGACATGAGAAACTTGGACTCCACAACAGTCCCAGTTTCTCATGTGGCCCCTTGGGAAAACTGATTCCCCGCTCCTGATTTAAAATGTGATTTTTATATTGTGTAGTACAGTTAATTTGTCAGTAATTGATTCTGCAGTGTCAAAAACTGTTTTCTGGTCAAGAGTGAATGGGACCCAAATTATTGCTTACTCTTGATACTTGTCTGTGTTTGAACGTGACACTTGTGCCTCTCAGGGACAGATCAGTGCAGCATTGATTGTGGAAAGCCACCATGTTAGAGTGACAATGCCATTTGAAGCCTTGCTTGTTGACTTGGCCCCTGTTAGGCAGCTGCTGGAAGAGAGGCGGGAAGTTATTTGAGGTTAATGGTTGTCCTCGGCCTTTCTCTAGTTGGACATTCACATGGTAACATGACAACTGTCCATGGTACAAACAGTAGTGCAGTGTATTAGTCACTCAGTAGTGGCCTGCTGTCTTCTCATAGTTAGACTTTTGACACTCTGCAGGAGCAGTTATGCCAGTGTTCTCTGTGGTGCTTTTGTTGCTTTATTACAGATTTCTATAGTTCAGTCATCCTCACTGTAGTAGGTTAATAGAAGATTCCTCATGGAATAAACTAGTATAAAAGCCTGAAATGTCCAGAGAATTTGCAAGTAGATACTATTAGCTTGACTGAATGCACTGTGTGCAGATGGGTATTTCACTTTTCACTAAGAATTTGTTGGAATCCTGCCTGGCGAGCTGCCCGTGCAGGAATGCATGTAATAAACAGTCGACAAAAGACTCTGGGGGAAAAAAGTAGTGTCTTTATCTTTTTCTGCTACACAGACACACACACACACACACACACACAGAGGCACAGACACACAGAGCAGTGTTATTCAGGGACTTTCTGCTCTTTAGCCTGAGGCCATGTTCCTTTCACATCTCTTCCTTCTCCCTCATTTGTCAGTCAGTATTTAAGTTAATAAAACAAGCTTATTTTAGCTTGCACATTTCAGCTCCTTTTCAGTTTACATTCTGGGTTGAGCAGGAAAACCTTAATATTGATTGATGGGGAAAGATTCTACATCGGTTATTCAGAATAACAATTTAACAATTCAGTCTCTCACTGGTATGTGCATACCATACCTGATTTGTATCTGCTGGTTTTTATATTTAGTAAGAATCTTTACTGAAATAAGTTAGACTTTTGAATTCTTGCTTGTGCACTTTTTCTGTTGTGCTCTTTTAAAAGTGTTCTCAGTTTTATTTTCAACCAGAAAACAAATGCTTGATTTTATGTTTCAAACGAGGGGAAAACACATAATATACATTATCTCACTTAACATTTTTGTAATGTGTGTATCTGATACTGTCTTCTAAATGTATGTACAATTCTGGCATTCCTGTGTGAAGTGGGTATTTAGTGTATACTCTCCAACTACTGCACTGTACTTACAGGTACCTCACTTGACATGGTAAAGTAAGAAAAAAGTCCATGAGGTTCTGCTGCAGGAATGGAAATACTCTTCCAGAAGAGATTCCCTCATTTGGTGTTTGGATGATTGTGATATCTTAAAATAAGGGTCCAGATTCTCCCTTAAGTGGTAAATTATGTTGGGATCTGGTGACTATAATGGTCATAGCATGTAATTCACATAATTTCATCAACTATCGAATATTCAGTGACACCTCATGCTCACTTAATGAAGCATTGTCATCCTGGAAGAGACCACTCCCATTTGGATAAAATGTTTCATCACAGGATAAAAGGTAATGAGTATTAGCCCATATGTCTACAATATGGTGAATGACTCATCACTTTTTTCCTGTTCTCTGTAAACCATTGTCATGCCTATGATTTTTGCAACACTTAACTAATTTGTGTAATAAGGGGTTTAAGCCGTTGAACCTTTTTTTTTTAAACCCCTCTGTATGCAGTTGTCATTGGACTGTTCTTGCTGACAGTCTGATCGTATAATGCCTTGACGTTTTCAGTCACCTGAGGAAGAGTTGGTCTTCTGTTTTTTGTTACATTCTGCGCAGCCATCAGATATTCACTGCTGACCATATTTTCCCAAACTCTTAAGTTTTCCATAGATCTAAATGCAGAGGCCACTTCCTACCACTCCGTGACTAAAACTCCTGCCTGCTATTTTATTGAAATCGAAGTCTTGCAGATTAGCAATTGTATGTTTATTTGAAAGTGTTTGTTGTAGTTGTGATTTCTTTGAAGTACTCACTGTCCTCTGATTTAGAAGTGTGAAAAAGAAAACATACAACCTTAGTGCATGTAATATTGTCTAAGTCAGTATATTAGTCAATGATCAAAATTTGAGGTCTGACTAAAGTCATTCTATCAGCAGATAGCCAGGCTGATAAATCCTTGGTTTGATTAAATCAGCCATTCTTCTTTGATTGATTATAGCTGAATAGTCAAAAAGAATTACATTGTGTGTCTTTTCTGAAACACATTTTCTTGAACTTGAAAATGTCATGATGTCAAGTAAATTTGTGAAGGAGAATTTATAAGGTCGTATGGAAAGACACTCAAGGTGCTAAGGGAATCCAATTACACTAGGCTAAGTAATAATGTGTTGAAGTTCAATTCAGTTCAATTCAATTTTATTTATATAGCACCAAATCACAAAAGTTGCCTCAAGGCGCTTTATATTGTAAGGTAAAGACCCTGCAATAATACAGAGAAAACCCCAACAATTGGACAACCCCCTATGAGCAAGCACTTGGCGACAGTGGGAAGGAAAAACTCCCTTTTAACAGGAAGAAACCTCCAGCAGAACCAGGCTCAGGGAGGGGCAGCCATCTGCCGCGACCGGTTGGGGGTGAGGGCAGGGAGATGGGACAAAAGACATGCTGTGGAAGAGAGCCAGAGAGCCAGAGCCAGAGTTGGTCTCTGCTGATGAAATTACAGAGTTCCAAACAAAGTTCTTATAAGAATGTCTTGCCACTTCACAGCCAACACTTTCAGGAAGTTATTTTGAGCTTACAACAGACAAAGACAATATCTAAGTGAATCAGGAGAGTGCATAACTTTCTCTGGTCACTGGGAAATAAAAAGAATCCCCATCCAAATCTGGTAAAAACAGATTAAAAGATTTAGGTACTGCCCCAAAATAGTGCATGCACAATGTTTAACCAATGGGAAATGAAAAATACACTTGCCTTACTGCAACAACACAGCTGGTGTAAAGCTTTTTGGTGGTAGGGACCACCATAGAGGGTCAGCGGCCATCTATGGCATTACATAGTTTTTATATACATAGTAGTATTTATGTTCACTGTGTTTTGTACACATGCTGTAAGGGTTAGGCTAATGGGTAGGGGTAGGAATTAGTTCATGTGGCTCCCATCTATGCATGCAAAGATCAGTTACTCACTATCAGGTTGTGACAAAGTATTCTAATGCCTTTCTGAGTTGTTAATGTTAATTTCAATTTGATAATTTTACAGTAATTTTATTTATAGAGCACTAACCTCAATGGTTTGCCTATGTGTTTAATAAAATATTTATAGTTTAATAAATGTAAACATATTATTAAGTTATGACGTAGGATGTGCTTGATTACCTGTATCCCTCATTTTTGGTCATATTGCATTGCATATAGCATTAAATACTTTTTTGTCCTAAAGAATGGTCAAGTATATACAATGCTAAAGGAGATAATAAAGAAAGCATTGAATGACTTTTCCTTTGCATTTAGAGATTCCAGTTAGATACTTCAGGGGCTTTTCACTCAGTGTGCAGCCTTCCTAAGCAAAATTAGGAAAAAAAAAAAAAAAGACTGATTTCCCACAGCCAAAGTCTGGGTTGTTTATTTTCAACAGCTCACTGACTCAAGTTTAAGACCATCTCAGTAAAAAGTCAATGAGGTGCTGAAAAGAAAATGCCCATTAAACAGAAATCATACCCCATCATGTCAAAGCGGATGTGCACAAGTGAAAATAAGAGAGAAATAGAGGGGTGGTGTCTGTGTGCTTACCAGGAAATGTTATTAAGTTGTATGGACTAGGCCTATTGATAAATGTTATTAAAATACTAAAGTCCTGGTGCTCTTGGACAGGATTTTTATCATTTGGCCACGTTGAGAAATCACTCAGACGTTTCTGCATCAGTGTTTTCAACATAATGTTTACATTCCTCTACTGAGCTACTATTTAAGTATTTAGTATTTATAGTATCACATTAAAAACACTGTCAAGCAGGAAGTTGCTTCCACTTAGTGTTTGTTTACTATTTCTTTTGTTTTGAATACATCTATTTTTGAATCTCTGTTGATGGACGTTGATCTTTTGACACTTAATATGACGAAATGTCAAAATTTTCCACTTTGTTTTTATCGTCTGAACCTCTGCTTGTCATGTAGGAACACTATTTTGACAGCAAAGTAAGACAAATAGTCAAGACCAGACATTAAATTCAGCACAGTAAACACCAAATGCGAAGATACCCTGAGGTTTTATTTATACTAACACCGAATATCTGGCTTTGGTGGGGTTGTAGATGTCAAGACTAAAGTCAACACAAAGCACTTCAAGAGTACCCTTATCTACACTTGTTATTCTCCTTCCTTTGAATAATTTAGTTTAGTGGTTAATGAGTTTGTTTTCTAGCATTGTTATAAACTTTAGTAAACTAGTTTCATTCAGATGATGTCCAAGTAATTGCAATCAAAACAGATATATCTATAGATTGCACTTTTGTCTAGTTTGACATCTAGTTTGTGTTTGATGTACTTGATAATGTTACTAAGCAGCTCTTTGTAATGTACTACTTGATCCTTTCTATCTCACAGTCTTGCAGAGTGGTTGTCACTTGCCAACAGTCTGTCTGTAACCAAATTAGTTTAAGCTTGATAAGACTACCAGAGCTGTGGAATGAAATTTCATACTCTTTGTTGAATTATCTTGAACCCCTATAGAAAGCAGACCGTTTTTTGTCAAGAGGAACCTCTTCATCAGCTCTAACTGATATTACCACAGAAGTCATTACTATGGTCCCCTCTGCTCTCAGTATTGAAACCGCTCAGATGCTAAATATACTGTTGCATTGTAATGCAAATCGCTCCAGCTTTTGCTTCAAGGGCTTCATCAAGCGTTTTAAGTGTCAGTACCTTCTGCAGGAATGTAATATTGTCTGAGTTGATCATCATTACCACTGAAGAAATGTTACTCTCAAAAAAGGCTATATCTCCTGCAATATTAAGATTCTAATTTTACACCCTTGTCCTTGTCTTTACAGTCTGTGTAGCTCTTTGAAGGCTGATAAACAAACCTGTGGTCTTTTTTTTTTTTTTTCATTGACATTTTAAGATATTAGAAAGAATTCCACCATGAGCATTGTAAACACTTTAAATAAAAGGAGAAAATAGCCTAGATTTCTTTGTGCAGCTGTTCTCATTGACTTGTTAGTGTTGGGATTGAATGGATATATCAGCCATTGGTGATTCAGAGTTCACAGCTGGTTGTTTTTAGGGGGTATAATATTTTAAATGTGTGTGCTAAAAAGAACTGGAAGTTGAATTGGGCCAGTTTATTTTATTAACAGTCTAGTTTATAATGTTCTACTCCATTATCAGGAAATGCTGGTTGGTGCAGTGATGGTGGCCAGTTGGAAAATTTTAACATACCATCCAACCCTGTTCTATATGAGGCTTAATGCTAAGTAGTTATTTTCAATGAAACACAGATTATTGGATCAGTGCATTCATTTAGGTATTAAGATTTTCTTTAAGAAAAACAAAAAGAAATGTGTTCCTGTCTGAACATCTTAAACTTCTAAATATATGATAAAGCCTCTGGTGTGGTATTTGTGAAGATGTTCCACTTTCATGTTGTTATGCAGTGGTGACAGGCTAAATGAACAATTTTCATCTTGGAGTGTTCATGTGCCTCATTAGTATTTCACCACGCTCCAACATATAGATGGATGCAGTAATATATTTCTTAAAATTCATTAGCAATATCAACCCAAAGTCTCTCCACTGAGAGATTAAGCGTGCACTCAGTGTGCCTACTCTGCAGCTGACCACGGACGCAAACAAGCGTGCCACAGTAGATGCTGCTGCTGCTGCTGCTGCTACATCAGCTTCCATTGAGACAGAGTGCCTCAATTATAGAACGGAGAGAGCAGAGATAATTAGAAGTGTTTTGAGAATCTTAGAGACTGGCGTTTGTAATTCAGAAATCGTGGCAGAGTGCAATGGCTCGGCATGTTAATTGAGTTGCTCTTGTTTCTGCTCGAGTCCTCTTTGAGCAGGGGAAAAATCAATATGGCTCCTTGTCAGTGTTTTAGGATAGGGGGTTTCTTACACACTGGCCAATGTGTGAGTGTTCTTTTCCCCTTTAGCATCATCTCTAACCACAGACAAGCCACAGTTTGATTATTCATTTTTGCTTTGAGGTGAGTCTAATTTCCTCTTAAAGTGGCCACCACTATTTGAGCTTGACAAAATTCTGATGATCTTAGTGTATTTTTATTCATGTTTTCCTTTCTACAAATAGTAGTGAATAGGTTATTTCTAAGAGCATTTCACTAATACTTTGTGACAGGCAGAAGAATTTGATTTACTGGGGCAAGCATTTCCATTATCAAATGACCGTAAATGCACTTGATGTTCTGTAGCTTTGAATCATCTGAGGCATATGTTTATTTCTAATAGTTCAAGCCTGATATTTATCTCAATTTGATTATGATTCACGCAGAGCCGCCTTCATCTGTCAAGTACTTAAACCTGCGCAGCAAGGCTTTATTCTTTCTTTTAATCTATTGATATCACTACCAAAGGGGGGCATAAGCTGTAAAAATACTGCACCTCACAAAAATTAAAGTAGCTGTTAGCGCAGTCTGTTGTGCCATTTTCATTTCTTTAATCTGGCAGCTTTTGTAGTGCAGAGTGATCATCTCAAAATGCTTTGTTTAAGTATACAACTTAATTACAGTGGCTTCACTAGGAGAGTAGATTTTTGTATAGCCCCCAGCTGGATCTGTTGGCAGTTACCATTTCCCTGCTATTAGACGCGTCACTTCAAGATGTCATCTACTTCCATCTTTGACATTTCCCCTATTACTGCAGTTATCTGCCTTAAATAGATTTCTGGAATGACAGTCCAGTAACAATAGGCTTTTATAATTAAGGCAGTTAATTGTAAAAAGTTTGCACTGTTACTAATTTGAGTGATTGGAACTGAATCTACACTCTGATAAAAGGGAATGTGAACTGCAGACAAATGTGTACAACTTGAAGCAGGTGTTTTCACTCATTTGTAAAGGTACAATAATGCAGAATTGGCATGAAATTATGTTTGTTCGGTTATCAACTGTGAGCTAAACACTTGCTCTCAGAAGTCCATTCATGTCCACACGGGTGTTCTCCTGGAACAAAAATGGAAGAGTGCTGGCTTCAGCTTTAGAGAGACACATGTTGGAACGTTTTGACGATGCACCAGTGCAGAGTTTGCCTTTAAAGCAGGGCAGACACTATGCCAATTTTTTTAATCACGTAGGATGTGTTAACTCTCTGCCAGAAATCTCTCTGGTCACAGAAAAATAAGCCTGCCACACATGGAGCTTACACTGAGAATAAACACTAAGCCCCTGGTCAGTTTTGTACAATAATAATTCTGATGAAGACTGTTGTCTGATGTTGACAGAAGGAGACAAAGGCTGCATTACACTGTGCAACACTTAAAGCATAAACTGCTGTCTTTAATGGTTCACTTAAGTTAATTATGAATATGTTGCTCTTGTCTTAATGGACATGTGTCTTATGCTTGCTTTGTTTATATTCTGTGTCCAGTATTTACTGACCCTCACTGTTACTATAAGAGTTATGGCCAATTGACACAAGTAAGCACTCTTTTAGTTTTCTCTACTTTACCAAAAATGCATCAAATCCCTTCAACTTTCAGATGAGATGAGATGAGAGTGAGTTAATTATCTGATGTGTTTACAGCTTATGTGATCTAGAAGCAAAGGTCTTTTAAAAAAGCTGGTTTTAAATGAAAACTGACAAGTGTTAGCCACACTCGATGTACTTGGATGTTTACTTTAACTGCACTATTGTTGTCTAGAAAAATAGAAAATCATACAACAGTTATGATTTAAAGAGTTCTCATATGCCGCAATAGAGGACCCAAAGGATTGCCCCAAGCAACTATTTTGAAATTTCTTACTTAGCTTCATGTGGTAATACATAGAACACGATAAAAGGATTGGCCTTGGATCAGCAGGGGTTTTAAATGTCCCTAAAAATAATGCAATATTTGTAAATGAATCTTTTTTTTTTTTTCTTCCTGTTTTACCCTGAAGTCTACAGTAAGTCACACCAAAAAAATGAGCTATTCAAACACACACCGTAGCCTCCTGGAATCTGGAAAGGCTTGTCTTGGATTTTGTGCATGGTTTAATACACCTGCTCGGATATGGTGCAGAGAGGGAGTAATGTCAAGAAGTCAGTTTCCTGATGCCTCTAACCTTTTCTGTGAGCAAATATTTTAAATGTCAGTATAGTTGATCACATAATAGATTTTATTTATCTAATATTACAAAACAGTCTGTGAGGCAGCAGAGGTAAATATTTTTAGTCAGGTTTAACATTTACATTGGCATTTCAGCTGTGATCAAATGACAACTAGTGTGAAAACATTTTTTTTTTCAAGCTACATTTACATAACTACTACATTTGTCCACCTTAGTGTGTATGTACTGATGTGACAGTGATGCAAGTTGTAAGACACTGCCACTCCTGTTCTATCACCTAACTCATTTTACTGGAACACAACTATGGACAATATGCTTTTTGAAGCAGTCTTGTGTAGGAGCTTTATATTTTGCTGCATGACAGCAGCGCCGCTACATTAAGGCCTAACCAGCCACTTCTCTGCTTGGTCTGAGTCATATTGCTGCAAGTCCAGAAGTTGCAGAAAGGAACAAAAGACATTTTAGCAATGTTATATATTAAGAGATTATCGGGTGAATACATGTTTTCATAAAAATAAGAGATTGCAAACAAAATTGATCTTCACTCATATGGAAGGCATCTGTATAATCTCTAGTAAGCTCCCATTTTCTTAGCATTGTGAGTTCCTGTTGACCTCTTTACTGATAACAATGCTGGCTGACCCACAGACTTCTGATTCCCATCACTTTGATTGTTTTCTAACACGCAGCAGACATCTAAACACAGCATGTGAACACCGGTCTTATCAGACCAATCAGGACTGGATGCATAAGGTTAAGCGACTGGATTTCCCTACCATCATGACTTGGGTGCAGCAATTTTTTGAACAGTGCCCAGATCAAATGAACAAACAAAAGTGTGCTTCATGTTCTCTAATGTTTGTTACAGCAAATAGGTGACGTCATGGTGGAGACGGCGCACTCAAGTGAATAATTAGGTTTAACTCAGGTTAATAACAGTTACACTTGTTACTGTGTGCGCTGTCTAAACCTGCTTGAGTAAAAACATAACTTTTTTTTTTTTTTTTTTTATAAAAGCTTAAATGTAAAGAAAAAATCTTATTTGCAGCTGCTCCCATCTACTGCCTTTGTTTTACACAACCACAGTGCACTAAATATCATCATGAACAAGCTAAAACGAAAGCTGTCTGTATGTATCATAGCTGCTAGCTTAATTTGTCACTTATTTTCAAATCAAATATATCCTTCTAAACTTAACTGCAGATTAAGAATATATTATATTTTTAGCCACATATAACTGGCCAGTAGCTATACCCTGAAAATGAAAAGATTAGAGAACACCCACCCTCAAGTGGACTGTATAACTAACATTCAATCTATTATTTGTCAGATCATCATTGAAATACTGAATTATTATTGCAAATCACAGATTTTCCCTCAGATGTGAAGAATGCCAGCTACCTAGTTAGCAGTATTGACATCACTTATAAGTGGAACTATACATTCTCTAATATGGGCAACAGCCAATTACCAAAGCTACAAATGCCACTAAATGGGGTTTACACTGGAGTTATGTGCCATTATTTGTTTGGTTTAATGATAATTTACAAGAAGTAAGCATGCAAGTTAATGTTTATTTACTGTGCTCTGCTTTTGTGTTTATGGTACAATGAATTAGCTAATGAATTAGGTCATGAATAAGCTAAACAACACAGTTCTGTTGCCAGGCAGAATATTGAGAGCAGATTCTAAGGGAGCCTTGTTTCCTAATGTCTTAGTTGCTGTTTTATTTTTTTTTTCTCTGTCATGGGCAAATAATTATTTCTGCCTATTTTAGAGAACGTTCAGTTCCTTCCAAATATATGTGGACATTGACTCAGTTTTTGTTGAAATATATCTGCGGTTACCAATATGGGCTTAAAGTGCAGATTGTGTTTTAATTTGAGATTATTCACAGCCACATTAGAGGAAGGATTTAAGAATCACAGGCTTAATGTATAACCCATTCTTTTTCCAAGGACCAAATGTTATTGGACAGTTTACTCAAAAGCTGTTTCATGTATCAAGTACTGGATATTTCTTCATTATTTCTTGATCAATTGAGCAATGAGAAAGCCTATAGTTTATTCTAGCTGTGGCTTTTGCTGTGAGCCAGCATCATGCATTCAAAGGAACTCTCAGTGCAAGTTAAAAAACCAATCCTTAGGCTGCAAAACAAAACAAAGCAAAATCTATCAAAAAGATAGCAGCAACATTAAAAGTGACCAAATTAACTGGTTGGTGTATTTAGAAAGAAAAAAAAAAAGCAATGCACTCATGGGCTTAGCAGCATAAAAAGACCTGAATATTAGATGAAGGCAACAGTGGTACATGATCACAGGATCCTTTGCAAGGAAAACAAAATTGCTTTCACAACATGCAGTCAGGTGAAGACAACTTTCCAGAAGGTAGGCATATCATTATCGAAGTCTACCATAAAGACTTCACAACAGAAACTGCAGAGGGTTTATCACAAGGTACAAACCATCTTTCAGCCAAGAGCTAAAATACCAGATTACACTTGACATGGCTTCCAGTGGTACTGGGTCACTGGTGTTTATTGATGATGTGACAGGTGACACAAGCAGCGGGATAATCCAGAGTGTATAAAGAAAATATTTTCTGCTCAGATTCAACCAAACGTAGCAAAGTTGATGGGACGCCACTTCAGAGTACAGATGGAAACTGACCCAAAACACTGTGTAAACAACCCAGGCACTTTTGAAGGTAATGAAGTGGAATATTCTGCAATAGAAAGTCAGTCACTTTATCACAATCCAGTGGAACATGCATTTCACCTGTTGAAGATAAACTAAATACAGAAAGACCCCTGAACTAAAAAACAAACAAAAAGACTTCAAAATAATGTCTGTTGGTTGCAGACTTAAGGCAGTCCTTAATTGTGATTGTATTAATTTGTCCAGTTACATTTGAACTTCTAAAATCGGTGACTGTAAAAAACTGAAAATCTTCGCTCCAGTTGATTGTTTCATTTCAAATCACTTGTGGTGGAGTACAAAGACAAAATGATGAAAATTGGCACTGAAATGTGATTTGATGGTGTGTTCAGCAGTCGTTTTAAATGGAGCTTGTTGCAGGAGACTTTCTCATTTAAAAGAAACACCTTGTTAATGAACTGCTGCAGCACAATAGAAGCACCAGGCAAGAAATTATGCAACATATGCACCCATCAAATTAACTGTAGCACAAGTGGGAAGATTGCACTCCAGAAACATATGGAGCATCTGAAACATGTGAAAGTGTGGAAGATCCAACAATGCTAAATATAAAGGAAAAAACAAAACAAAACATTGCACTCAACCAAGACAAAAAAAGAGAGCTCTAATGTAATATAGATTAACCCAGCGTTACACACTCAGATCACTCAGATTGCGCCTTTTAATTCAGCTTTCACAGTTCACAATGCTGAAAAATAACATGCAGAAACATTTTGATGTTGCCTTGTTCTGTGTCATTATGTTCACTGCATTTTGTTCACCTGTGCTAAAATTAGAAACTGAGAATTAAAGGGGCAATATGATAGATTTTGGCATGTGGATATTGGAGCTCTGTGCACTGTATATTTTCTTGCTTTTTTGTCAGTTGAAATATGAAATGAATATCCAGTAGCACTTGTGCTACTGGATATCCCTCACTGTTCAAACAGTCAGTACTTGATATACAGAGTCACGGCTATGCAGGGAATGCATTTGAGATTTTGCAGGTGTTCTTCTCTGTGAGATATGGTAAACCAAATCTCTCCTGCAGCCCTGCACAACAATTTAGAGTAACTCTGGAGAAACATCTTTCAGTCCTTAATAAGATGTGGTGCACTGGGTACAAGATGAGGTAATAATCATTATGACTAAATATGGACCTCGATTAAAAAATGAAGCCATTATAGCATTATATAAGCTTTTTTTATTGTTATTATACCAGGAACCACAACAAACAATGCCCTGAGCCCTGTGGTAGTGCTATTAAATAGGTTTTTATCGTGACATGCAATATTCTAAATGAATGTATTTTCTTTGCCATGTGTCTTAGGGATCCCTGTTTTTGCACTAAGTTCAGTAATTATTGTGATAGTAGGATACATTAAGAGGGTTCTGGCAAAGATAATCATTCTTAATTTAAGGGCATATCTCATTTATGCCTTAGCAGTGAGCAGTTATCTTACTATCTGTGCAATCAAACAATAATTACCTGCTCTGACTTCTGATTGGAAACATATGACATCCATTGTCAGCTGTTATGTTTGTCATATTTCTGAGAATTACCCTCATTTGAGGCCTTAAAAGTGCAGTCATATTTTGTCTGTCAGTTACCAATAGTAACAATAGGAGTCACTTGTCATATTTCCCATTGTGTGTGTTATTTACCACCTTTTCTTTGTACCCCTTCTGGTTCTACACTTCTGTCTGTCACACATAGTAAGCAACAAAGGGAAAATGAGCCTGCTCGGTGCCTCAGTAGTCATTTTCAGAACCTTGTTTACAGACACATACTCTCATACTCTAGCAGTCACATGTAGAAAAACCACATTATGCCAGATCTGATTTAGCTGAGTTCCACATGAAATAATCCAGAAGTCACAAGCCCCTGTCCTTTTTCTGCACTCACAAGGCTGAATCACCCCTACATGGCCTCTAATAGATAGCTGAATGAAACTGGATCTGTGAAAAAAAAAAAAAATGGGGGCGGGGGGCAAGCACTCTGGGAGTTGCACAGCCTGCATGCCTTTCACTCAATGGGGCACTCTTTGGGACATTTCCTCAGTGGAGCTTTTTCAAAAGGGGCTTGCGCTGCAGTTCCAGCAAAGAGGCAGTACAGTGGGTCAACTGCCACTAGAGTTACAACCTCTCTTTTGTTGAGGTGTTGGACAAATTAGACCTCACAACTGTTTACCCAGTCATATAGGGACAGCTGCATCTCTCCACCCCTCCAAAACCTGTCACTGATGGTTGTTCCTTTGGGGAGCCATCTGTGAGGAGTAAGCAGTGATCAAATGATTGTTCAACAGTTTTACCTCTGTCACTGCTGAGGGTGATCATTTAACAAAATGAGCTGTGTGCATTGTGTGATCCAGCTGTGATTTTTCGACTGTTTTTCTTAAAGGAGCTAAGTAAGGGTACATGTTAACATGAGTGTTTGGGCTGGTAAGAGTAAATCAGTTTTGAATACTTGTGCACCATCATTTGTACTGTATCTTGCAGACTTTTTTCTTTTCCTGAGGAAGATGGAACTGAACTTATGAACAGAGTCTGGTGTGTGGGTTTGTGTAATAACTGGATAATTTGGTATAAAGAATATATCTTTGAGCTCTTCCGTTATAGAAACATTTGTTTCATTTAATTGTACTACCAACAGTAATGAGGCAGAAAATATGCTAGTATCTCCATGTAATCTCTTTGGGTACTGTCACAGTTCTTGGTGGATGCCACACGATTCAAATGAGCGAAATATACATGACTAGAACTCCAACGTTATGATGTGAATTTTAATATTATTGGTTTGTAGTATTAAAAATACAATTTTGCATTATAAATTTATGGGTTTTATGAATAAAGTAAAAGTTAAATGTTTATCCATATTTTTTAGCTTGCAGAGTTTGATATCTCCAGTAACATATTGAGCATGATGTCCTTGATTTTTATCAAGTCTTGAGTTATCTGTTTTTAATAGAATTTTGAAGCACTGTTTGATGTCAGTTGTTTGCTGACCAATTAATTCATAGTAAAAGTTTGCATTTGCTGCAGCTATGTGGCGAGTTTCTTCTGGATTCTAATTAAACATTCAGTTTAAATTTAACCGATTTTGAACAAATTGCATTGAAATGAAATCCAACATTTGGCATTTTACATGTTGGCAACTTGGTGGTTGGGTTACTGTGCCACTGTGCTGCGGTTTTTTGTATACTTAAGACATCGTTGAGTAAGCTGAATAGTTAGAGCTGGAGCTAATAACTCATAACAGTTACTGTAACTTAAATTATTGCAACACAAACAAAAATAGACTTCAGAATCGACAAACACAGATTGGTTTACATTAATTCTCACAAAAGAAATATCTTGGCACAAATCACATGCAACATTTACATTGATTTGCTACATGGCATATTGCTGCTGACTGAAACAATTGCAGTTGTTACAGTTTGCATCTCAGTGGCACATATTTAAATTTATAGAAAGGTTAGGTCCAAGCTAATATGACTGGCAGATAATTAGATGTAGCTGAAGCATAATTTTACTATGAAATGTAGCAGAAAATGAGAGTTAATCATTTTGTAGTCCCACCTGAAACTACCTGACTTTAAATAGTCACAGAAATAAACATCATTTTTGCAGGAGCACTTTGAAACGAGGAAATGTTCAGAACATAAGCAAGAATTAAGTTCATGTGACTAAAGGTATTGTTAATGGCCTATGATGTGAAAAAATCAACCTGTATGAACTCATCATTATTATAAATATTAGGTTATTGCCCCATTATTGTCCTAGTAGTAGCATTGCTTTATTCCACTTATTTCACAGATATGACCATTTCATTATGCCATTGTGCTTCTACACCTTATTTTTAGCACAATGTTATGTAAATACCCATTATTAATACTAAGCTAATGGTAGGTTATTGCTTTACTGTCAAACTACAACTATTTAGCTGTAACTGTGCACATTTTTAAGTAGCATTGGTTAATTACAAGGAGACATCAGTGTGCTTTACAATAAAGCCCCCTAGAATAATTTCAGTGTTTCATATAGTAAATAACCTCTTTTCACAATTGCCCACTCCCAACAAACACGCTAAAAACTTGATTTTCACATTGAGCTCACACTGTTTTCTGAAACTGGAGAAAAAAAAAACAACAAAAACTTGGATCTTTACACAAAATATTTCAATAAAAAAATATATCTTCACTTCTTAAACCCATATTTGAGTTCTGTTTTGAGGCGGTTTTTAAAAAGATGTTTTTCTGACCATGCCGATCTACAAAAAGTCCACAAGTAGATACAGCTGGGATCTGTACAAAAATGTCGTATGTATTTGCCCAAAGATATAAGAAGTGATGACCTTTGGGCTACATTGTGTAAGCAAATACAACAAACTGGTGTTCTCCTGAGACATACATTGGTTCATTCATGTTTTTAAGCTCCTCTGTTAGTTCAAGATTACCATTGTACTATTGAGTTGAAAAGGCATGGCTCCATAAACCATGCGGGGGTGTGTGAGGCCAGCTACTTCTTATTTATCAGCAGTGGCACTATCAGCAGTGCCTTGTGAAAAGAGAGCCAGTCATTCAGAACAGTGGGGCCACCTTGGCTGTCAAAGCAGGATTTAGGCTACATTTCCCATGGTTGCCATGACGACTGTGGGAAGTGATTATGAAGAGAGGGTTTGGAGCAGCGCTGTCACACCAGTGGGTATTACCATAGTGGTTTGCACGGTGATCATCAGAGAATTACTGGCTCATGATCAAACGAGTTTTTTTTGTGATGTATCCAATGCGGTGTTGTGTTCGTGTATATAGTACTATAACATAGATTTATAGTACTGTTATTTCTGTGTCTGAATTATGAGATTAATATATCTTTTTTCTTCCTTTTTTCTAGGGTAAAATGTGGTTAAATGGGACAGGAACGAGTAGACCGTGAGGATTCTCTAACCCTTGCCCCTGTGTCCCAACCGTCTAAGAGGGTGTCGGACCTCACTGAGGCAATCCTGGGCCGTTGGCACTAAAATGTCCCTAAGTGGTGGCACTGCAGGCGGGAAAGGTGTGGACTCTAATGCGGTGGACACTTACGACAGCGGGGATGAGTGGGATATCGGTGTTGGAAATCTGATTATTGACCTTGACGCTGACTTAGAGAAGGACAAACTTGAGATGTCTGGCACCAAGGACGGTATGGCGGCACCACCAAGTGCAGTTGCAGCATTGCCTGACAACATCAGGTTTGTTAGTCCAGTGTCTGGCTCTCAAGGCAAGGAAAGCAAATCCAAATACAAGCGCAGTAAGAACTCTAAAGACAATAATAACAAAGCTTCAGGTGGAGATGGGGGTAAAAAAGAAACTACAGGACGGACTCAAGTGGAGCCAACAGGCACAGCAGCAAGTGCAGCAGCTGCTGGCAACAATTCCACCTCTGGGAAGAACATGGAAAAAGTGGGAAAAGCCTCCAGAGGTGTTCTCGGTGGTAAAAAAGAGAAAGATGGGGCTAGTGGGAAAAGTAAGAAGGACAAAACAGATGGTGCCCCAGTCGTTGCAATAGGTGTCACAGAGAAGGACGTTGTCTCTCAAGCCCAGGTTGCTTTGGGGAATAGTCGTAACGCGTCCTTTGAGAACGCGCAATCAGCAGACTTGGCAGATGCCAATCAAATGGGGAATATTGCACTTGAACCTGTTGGGATAGTACCAGCACTGACTACAAAAACTGAACCAGAGGAGGTGGAAAATGGTAATGGTGAATGCAAGACATTGAAGAAGGTAAAAAATGAAAAGGTACGTTTTCCTCTTTTCTCACTTTTAACATTGCATGTATTTGTTTGGTATTACCCGTTGCTATATCACTGACTTTTCATAAATTATATTGTTTTTGTCAAAGGAATTTTTAAATTCCTGGTTTTATTGAGGAGATGCATTGCACTGATGGCAGTAAATAAGTTGATTTACAGCTTTAGATGCATTTTTTTCAGTAAATATGTAAATAATAAATAAAACGCATACTGGCATACATTGTTTTGTATCCTAACTAGCCTTCTAAATTTTGCAGTATTTTTCTATTTTTGACCCGGAAAAGCATTTTATTAAATCTGTGTTGGCAAGAGGAATTGTCTCCTTGGTTTTGAGGTGAAAAGTATTTTTGAAACAGCACTGGCTTTATTTATCATGGAGAAAAACAACAGTGCCTAACACTGTAGACTTCTTGAAATTGTGCTTGTGATAGCCTGTTGCTTACTGCAGGCTTGGAAATGTACATTCCCTGAAGCAGTCTGACATGTGATGCATAAGAAAAGACCTACTGCTGATTTCTCTTTTATTACCACACAATGAGAAAGGGTACCCTTGATGAATATGATGCTGAGTCCAGCTACAGGAAATGGCCCACACAGCAGTGTTTTTTCTCTTCTTGACAGCAGGATGCATAATTGCCTTCTTATTTTAAACGATTATCCCATGTTGAAAATTAATACTAACAAGCCTCAGTTGAAATTAAAGGTGTTGTGTGCTTTACATGAGCCAGTAAAGTACCAGTAGCAGACTAGAATATAATGCATACTGTCAGACAAAAACATAACATAATGCCTATGAAGTGAAGTTAAGTAAATGTCAAATTGTGTTTTTCTTTTTCTTTTCTTTTTTTTTTATTCACACAATTTCAACACTGACATTGTCATACAGGAACAATATAAAGATCCATGTAGCTATTCACCCACACTTATCTTGTTCACTCATAGAGTTGATCTATCACTGTTTCTATTGTATGCCTCATAGCAGTCTTTTCATGCTCTTGCAGTATAAAAGACAGCAGAGCAGGGAGGTGCTGAGGACTGTTTTTGTCTGTCATCGTGTTCCATTCTTAATCCCACAAGCCCCAGCAATGCCTGGTGGAGCAGTGTGTGGGGGAGGGAGCTGGTGCAAAGCACGCCTTCATCGTTTTTCCTGCTGCTCTGAAAGTGGTGTGGGGGATGGGCTGTGAGGAAGCCTGTTTGATTCCTTAAATCCAGGACACCCAGACATGAGCACAAGCTGTAGAGCTGTCTTGGGCTGACTGCTGTGAAAGGAAATTTCAGGAAAGTCTTTGTAATTACGATGCATTTCGAATGAAAAGGTTTTTGAGGGAGAACCACATGAATTGGTTCACTGCGCTGAATAAAGGACAGGGGTCACAACTGCTTTCAAATATCTAGCTGATGAAATGTATCCTTGAAAGTGTGATGGTGGAGGAATAAAAGGATGTGATTACACTGCTGCATTCATCAGTTTTGGCTTGAAGAGCAGTTTTTAGGTTTCCAACCTGAGTTAATGGAGGTGTAAAAAAAAAATACATAAAAAGTGCATTTACCTCAAAGAATAAAAGCAAACAAAAGCTGCTTTCAGACCTGCTCTTCAGCCCTGAGCTTTTCTGGGACTTAACCGACAGATGCACAAATGTGTGATGCCATCGGACTGGAAATTAGCCAGTCTTTAACCTGCTAGCTCTCTAGTAGAAAGTCTTGTGTGAAGTCAGTTTGGGTTGATATGTGAATAGCACGGTTGATAATCTGGTACATTCACCATTAGCGATTAGACATCATGTGTCCTGTGCTCTTGCACACTCTATCCAGGAAGCTCCCTATCAAACACATTTGAAGTGGGCTGTGTGGTACATTTGAGAAAGGACCACTCCGACCAATTTCCTGTCCTGTTTCTCTCAGTTTTTTTTCCCGGACTATTTGTGTTAAACAGCTAAAATTTGCAGATGCACTCACTGGCCGCTTCATTAGGGACACCATCAATTCTAAAGTTTGATTTACAGTGCTGCATTAAGTCTACGCGTCGCAGTGATGCAGACCTCAACAGCTGTGATAGGTCTGTTTGGTAGTAGTTCTATTGCAATGGGTGGCGTGGTGGTGTAGTGATTAGTAATGTCGCCTCACAGCACTAAGGTTCCTGATTCCTGTGGAGTTTGTATGTTCTTCCTGTGCCTAGTTGGGTTTCCTGTGGTTACTCTAGCCACTGTCTAAAGACATGCATGGCTGTGTATGTGAGATAGATAAAGAGCTTAAAAATATATAGAATAAAGCGGTGTATGAATGTGTAGTTAAATATGGCTTGTAATCTAAAGCACTTTGAGCGGTAAAATTTTAAAAAGTGCTATATATATGTGGTGTAAACATCATGTATTGATTAGCACAGGAAGATCTAGCTCGCTCATTATGCTTTGCAGTACTTTGTATTCTGCTAGTGTGGACAATTGTGGTCTTCTTGTTTTCATGGCTCATGATCCATCCATACGTAGACTTAGTCACTTCTGAAATATTTTCTCCTTACTGGATTTCATTAGAATTAATTGTTGTTCAATTGTTGTTGTTTTTAGCTATTTAATGTAGCAGCCATGCCTAAAATTCTGCTTATAGGAAAATTATACATTTTTCAATTTTTGTTTATGTTAAAAGGGTAAGAATTAGACTGTATAATACTAAATGCATAAATAAAAACTTCCTATAAGTGCCAGTGCCTCAGAGATGTGTGGTTGGTCTGCAATAACTTTTGTGTTGGTGGTACCTGTGAAAAAGTATCCACACAGATGCCAGAACACCAGGTATCCCAGTAAAACATTGCCCAGAGCATTGCACTGCCTGTGCAGATTTTCCTTCTTCTTATAGTGCATCCTGCTCCCATCCCTTTTCTAAGTAAATGAAATGCATGCTACAGGCCATCTAGATAATATACAACCTTGTTTCTAAAATCCTTTGATGTTCTGTGTAAAATGTACTTAAATGGGTAATCAAGGCAATCCTGCATGTGAATGTGAATACAAAGGATTTTTTTTTTTTTTTTTTTACCACAAGATATAAACCATTTGTAACACCCAGGAACAGAAAGACCTGATTAGACTTAGTCAGAAAGCATCTAAAGGAAAGAATTATTTAGACAGACAACCTGTACCAGAATGATGCCAAGACAAAATTATGGAGAAGGCTTGGAATGATGTACATCCTCTGTCAAGTATGATGAAGACCGTATTATAGCATGAGCTTGTATAGCAGCTAATAGAAACTAATAGGACAGCACTTAACAGTACAGATGGATATTGACCTAAAACATAACATTCAACGTAACCCGAGAGCTTCTTTGGCAAAGAAACTGACCTCAACCTAATTAAGCATGCTTTTTACCGACTGAAGACCAAACTGAAGGTCCCAGAAACGAGCAGCAACTGAAGCCGGATTCTGTAAATGTCTGGCAAAACATCTCTTGGCAGTCACTGACAAGTATTAAAAACAGTGCTTACATTTATAATTACATCAGTTTGTCCATAACTCCATAAATCACCTCTTGATTGCTTCATTTCAAATCCACTATGGTGGTGTACAGAGGCGAAATTCTAAAAATGGTGTCAACTGTCCAAATACTTGAGAGACTTGAGTGCATTTTGGATGCTGTTTTCTTTTTCATTGTACACAAGCCAGTTTCACCAGCTTTCAGTGTCCACCGGCTAGATTTGTTTTACTGCCTGTGAAATTGATATTTTTTTCCCCATGAGATTTAATATGTGAAAAGTGAGTACTGAACTGATTCAGAACTCCCCTTAGTGATCACAATTACTTGCTTATACACCTTCTGCACATTGTTATTTAATGTTTTGCCTTTTTCCCAATGACATCCAGGAGCTTTATAGGGTGGTATGGAATTTTTGTGTGTGTATATGTGTGTGTGTGTGTATATGTGTGTGTGTGTGTGTGTGTATATGTATGTATATATATATGTGTGTGTGTGTGTGTGTATATGTATGTATAAAATCAATCTGAAGGATCACATTTGAAAGATCTTGTGTATCTTATCCAAGCATTAATCAGTATCTGTCTCTTTAGTAATCTTGTTCTCCATGGCAGAGGTGTAATAGCCTGCCTTCATTGTCTGTGTCCTAAGTTAAAGGTCCCCAAAGCTTTGTCTTTGTCTACTTCCTTTGTACAAGTGCTAACTACTTCTGAGTGTGTCTCACTCTCCCACCTCTCATTATACAAACCTAGAGGAGTGAGGCATTCGTCAGCTTCCTCGATGTGCCACTGGCCTTGATAAATGGAGCAGCTCTCATGGAAAATTACATAGGCAGTGTTACTTTGAAAAGTGGGGAGAAAAAGGAAAGGCTGCACTTGAATGAAAGAGCCCAGACACGGCTCTGCATTCCTGTTGATGTCCAGCTCGGTGAGTTCAGGGATATCATGAGAAGAAAGGCAGCCTGAGCTAGCTCGAGTTCTTTCTCTTTGCCTGTGCCTGATGGACTGTTGCTCTTGTGTTACAACTCATTCCTTTTGAGTAGTGCCAGGGATTTTAAAGGCTGTGGAACAGAAGGCAGGCAGAGTGTGACTTATTTTAAGAAGGGGTACAAATTACACCAACAGACTCATTGCAAAGTGAGGCTGTTAACTTACCTGTTAATGTACTGGTAAAGCCAATTCTGTATGTATGAGAAGAGTTAATCTTTTGTTAACAGAATAATTACCCTTTTTGTCATGTGAAAAAGTGCAACTGAGCATAACGCTGCTCTTTATTTCCCCCCTTTTTTCAGAATTATTTTCACATTCAGGACTATGAATGCTCCAGGAGCTGTAAATACTTTGATTTACAGTGTGGTTACGTGACAAATCTTGTGAACTAATTATTACCTAGCACAACTCAGCTGACTAATCTGTCTCAACTTAAGCTGTTTTCACACATGAACTCCAGAGAATGTTGGGAGAATTAGGTCAGGTTGTTGTCCGGAGTTGTCCTTGCTCATATGTAGCATATAACAGGAGATGGTCCGCTTTATTGGTGCACTTATCACTGGAAATACTGCTTGGTTTAGGCAAGGGAACAACCTGTGTAAAGCCTGCAGGAGACAGGACACCCACCCACCCGCTCGCTCGCTGTGAAATTACCAGACAATTACCTGCAGCATTTTCACTTGGGTGCTATAAGACATCACAGACTTGAACTAGAGAACTGGCAGGTTAAAGACCGTTTAATCTCCAAATTGGCTGCATCATATTAATCTTAATCGGGTAATGTGTCAAAGTTGAGGGCTGCAGTCCATGTTTGTAAAGCAGTTACAGTACTGTGCAAAAGTCTTGAGCCGCCCTTCACTTCTTTATATTTTGCTTCCAAGGAGCCAGACTTTCTTGTAATTTTTTTAAAGTGCTCTTGAGCAAAAGTTCTCCAGGTTTTCTGAAGGTATTTCAAAGTTTTTCTTTCAACATTGGCTACTTTTTTTAAAAATTCATTTTCAGTCCAGACCTTATAGCTGACCAATTCCAGAGGAATTTTTTGTTTTGTTTGTTAACCCTGACCTATGAATCATTCAAGCTTGAAGAGGCACCGAACTCAAGGGACGAACCAGGATGAACAGACAACTTAGCAGAGAACCAATTTTAAACTATATCTTTAGGCACTTTGTTACTAGCAGCCTGTCAGAAAAAAACATGTCATTTGTTCCCATTTCTTTAGTTGAATCTATGAAAAATGTCAAAGATAACTCAGTTTGACAGGCACAAAATAGTATTTTTGCACCAACAAGGTGATTCCCAAAGAGCTATTGGCCAAAAGCTTGATACATCTCAGCAAGGTGTGCAGCTTGTCCTTAAAAAATATGAGGAAATTGGAAGTGGAAGTGGAGGACAACATAAAGAAATGGCAGACCTAAAAAAAAAAAAAATTCTAAAGCAGATGAACAGTATCTGAAAGTCATGTCCTTAAGAAATAGGGAAAATCCAGGAAAGACCTGACACAGGACCTGAGAGATGCATCTGGCCCTTCAGCTGAACAGTCTACTGTTTTGAAGCCTGATCAGAAATGGTCTCAGTGGAAGGGTGGCTGTCAAGAAGCCATTCTTAAGGAAGGTAAACAGGGAGAAAAGGCTGAGGTATGCCAAATTACACAAGAACTGGACTGAAAATCAGTGGCAGTGGGTCTTATGGAGTGATGAATACAAATTTGAAAATTTTGGTTCAAATTGTCATCAGTATATACAGAGGTGGTCAGGAGAAAGGTACATCAATGTCTGCAGCCATCATGGTTTGGGACTGCATTTCAGCCAGTGGTGCTGTGGATCTAGTCAAAACTAATAGAATTATGGAATTAAAAACGTGCCATCAGATTTTCATCCACCATGCAATACCATCTGTAAAGCACTTGAGTGGCAACGGCTTCATTTTTCAGCATGACAATGATCCCAAACACATTGGCAATGCAGTAAAAACATACCTGGATAGAAAAACACACAATGGAACACATTCAGTCATGGATTGGCCTCCCCAAAGTCCAGACCTCAATATTATTGAAGCAGTGTTGGGATCATGTTGACAGTGAACGGAACAAAAGGCAGCCAACATCCAAAGAAGAGCTCTGGATGTCCTTCAAGAAGCCTGGAGAACTATTCCTTAAGACTACTTAAAGAAATTACAAGAAAGCTGCCTAAGAGAGTTCAGACTGTATTGAAGAATAAAGGTGGTCATAGCAAATATTGATTTTTCAAGCGCTACATATTTCTTTATATTTCCTAGCAAAATATAAAGAAATGACCAGTTGCTCAAGACTTAACAGTAATGTTGGATTGTAGGTCTTAACCGTATAGTTGATCTAAAAAAATGATAAGTCATGGTTTCTTTGTCTTTTTAAGTGATAAAGCAAATGTATGCTCTAATTTAAAAAAAAAAAAAAAATCTAATTTACATCCACACTTTATTAACAGCTAGTTTGAAATCATAAAGTACATTTTTAAGAGAGTTTTACACACAACACATTCCTGCATTACTCCCTTTGTCTCTTTGAAGGATGTAGCCTCAGGGAGTCCCTCACTACAACAGGAAGAAAACATTTGACCATTTGTTTTGTTTTCCATATCTGCCATTAGCTGCAGCCTTCACAATCGTATGTAATGCTTTGAGCTTTTAAGCAAAAAAAAAGCACAAGACGGCATAAAAATCAGGGAAGTTGATAATGAATATGTAGAGTGTTGAGTTTTTGAACTAGAATTGCTGTTAAAGAAAAATACAAAAAAACCAAGCAATTGTAAAAATAAATCTCCATGTTGCTTTCATATTTTCACATCCATGTCCTGGGGAAATTCCTTTTTGCAGCAGACTATGATGCATACCAGGCATACCAAACATCTTCAAGGTTTGTGTACTTTATACTGTCCTTTGCTGGCACTTCATTGAAAATTTAAACCGCTTGTAGAATCACTGTAACTCAAAATGGCTAGTTCAGTCACAGCAAGGC